>VZSE01011323.1:157425-289327 GCA_013398275.1 Promerops cafer
AAAAAAAAAAAAAAAAAAAAAAAAAAAAAAAAAAAAAAAAACCTGAAAAGATAACATGACAAATACATTGACCTGAATGTACAGTTGGACATATTCAACCTGCCAGATCCTCACACCCTGGGCTAAGTGCAATCCTTTTAAGTGCAGGAGTGGCACCCTTTGGCAGTCTGAGCTCTCTGATGTCTCCCAGACAGTGTGGGTCAGGAAAATGTGCTGCTGGGACTCCAAATGGCTGGGTTCCATCCGAGCAGCTACTTCCCAAGGGCAAACACTCTGTATACTACTGCTTCTCTCAAGCCCATATATCAATTTTTATCTATTCTAACAAATTTAAAACTAACTTGTTTTTTACCAGTATGGTAATAAAGATGGTTTTAAATTTTGAAAAAAAAAAAAAAAATAAACATTTGATATATATCCTGAATTCAAACAAGAACAGAAGGGGAGGACAACAGAAGTACTCTTAAGTGATTTAGATGCTCTTTCTTCCTTTGGGGTAGTTATTGAACCTGCATCATACCATCTTCAAAGGTTTGAATATGCTGTCATTTCCTCTGCTCCATTCCCTGTAGTCCCTTTGGCAGTATCAAATGTGTGCCTCTAAGGCCCCACATCTGACAGAAACCTGTCTCTTTGGGAACCTGCTCTTTCTATCCAGCAGACCTTTTGCATATCCAATACATTACATGCTTTCTTTCTCTCTTCTTGAATTGTTTAATGCAAACATACCATACTATAGAAAAGAGATTTTATATATATTGAGGGGTTCAAGTTCTTTAATCACTGGAGCCTGAGCCTTGTCCTTGCTATGGATGTCTAATACACACAAGTACTTCTGTGACAAAATACCTGACCCATAAGTGATCTGCCCACTTTACTATTGGAAAATTCAGAACCTGGAAGTGTAAGATAGGAAGAGATTCAGAGAATGGGTCTCAGACACTATTTTTTTATGACTTAGGGGATGTAACGATCATGAAACACAATTTTCACCTAAGTTCAGAATAAATTGCTACCCTAAAAGTTTCCATGGAGTCATCCCACTCTGGGAAAGGAGAAGCTCCTCTGTGTCTGCACTAGTCCCCACTCCTTGAAAAGCCTCCCACCACCTTTCTCTCCTGCAGCTATGGCCCTGCTGCTCCTCAGGTGTACAGAGATCCCAGGTGTCTGTGAGTTTATAAACTTAGGTCATTATGGGTGGAAAACCCATGCAGGGCACATGGGGCCAGTGAGTGTTCTTTGTCCTCTCCTCTCCCTAAAATGCTGGGTGGCACTCGGACTTCTCACCACTGTTTCACACAGCACGTGATGGAGAACAACATTTTGGCACACACCTAATTTCACCCAGGACTCCCAGAAGTTTCCAATCCCTCCTCCTCAGCAGCACAGAGCTCCCTTAAAATGGAAGCCATACTAGAGGTCAAAGGGGTTTTAAAGAAATTAATCGCACTGGCTCTAGGAAATTTGAAATGTAAAAGAAATGATAATCCACTAACACACAGCGATTATGCTTCCTAGGCCTGAATTCCTGGGCTTTGCTGACAAACTTCACAAAACTAGACAGAAATAATTTTGCTTAATGCAGAGGTTCAGACCCCCACCCAAAAATACAGCAACTGCTGAAAACAGTGCAGAGCCCCAGAATATCAAAAATTAGGATGAAGACAAACACAATATTGAACAGAAGTTACAGTGGGAAGATTTAAACTATATTTAATCATTTGACTTTTTCCGGTAGGACTGCCGTGGGATTGACAAACAAAGCCAGTTATTTAGAACTCAGGGATCAGAATCTCAGTTGATAAAATTGATGCAGCTTAACCAAAAGAACTGACTTCCCTTCCTGGAGCTGCTCCAAACTGCACCCAAGGATCCAGTGCTAACAATTGCAAGCAGCAAGGGTTTTTCCCAGGAGAGTTATATGTGCTACATCTGTATATTTCTCCATTATATTATTAAAGCTATTATATATTTCTTTCATGCTCTAAACATTAAGATTTTGCTGCTCTTGTGAGGATTCTGATGTTGAGGGTTTATTCACTATGAATTTTAATATAGCTGACTGCTGGCTTCTTGAATGGTTACTGCAATATTCAAGGATGGACAAAGTTCCTCTATAATCATTTTATCAAGTCCTTCCCAACTCTCCTGCTGGTGTCCTAAATTTAAATATCAAGGCTATCAAAGAATTTAAACTTTCTAATATTAGCATAATAACTATAATTAGAAGGTTGATTTTGCTATTATCATGCTTTATATTCCCATTACTGTAAGATCAAAGTACATTACCATACCAATAGCATTTGAATCACAACACAGAGACAACTAAACAACTTCCCAGCCATACCTATATGATATATTAAATGAAATAAGAATAAAACTATAAATAATTCATGCAGTATCAAGCTTCAACAACACTAACAGTAACTTGTTTGACTTGATGTGCATTAGGAAGGAAATTAGACTAATTTCTTCTATGTCAGGTTCTTTTTCTCTGCAGAATTTCTTTTTCAACCTAACCGATGATGATGCCAAGACAGAGAGGAAGATGTGAATATTTGGCCTTCAAGCAGAGGTCCTCTGCTTTCCTCATCACAAGATAATACTCTTCTACATCCCTCATTCCTGACCATTTCTTTCCTGAAATTTTGAGGCAGGCCTTGGATGCAGATGGAAGAAAACCCTGACTCAAAAGAAACAAATGCAGCTATTTCTATAACTATTGCTGCATGGAAAACACTAAAGCTCATCTGCACTGCCCAAGCAGAGGCAGCTCGTCCATCTGCCTGGGCTCAGCTGCCACTGCAGAAGGTGCTGTGTCCCCTCACCTCCCCAGATCCCTCCTATGCCCCAGAGTGTCTGAAATGGCACTACAGCCCTGTTTCCAGGCAGCTCAGCCCAGCCCTTGCTCTCATCTCTGTCCTCTTTGTGCTCAGTACAGGACATTTCTGTGTGCTTTAGCCACTGACAGGATGTCTCTACTAAAATTCAGAGTGCCAAAGACAGCAGGAGAAAGAAAAGAAACAAAATCGCTAATTAAGTTTCGTCCTGCTACCAATCACACAACTTCTTGACCAGAAATAATTTGTTTTAATACCAAAACAGTACTTGTGCAATACCAAAAACATGCCTTCAAGAAAAGAAAAAAAAAAAAAAATCAGCTCTCAGCTCTTCTGGACACCAATAGAAATGTGCATCCCCAAGCCAGTGATATGCCTGCAGCATTTCATTTACTCAGAGAGAAAAAAAGAACCAGCTGACCAACCCAAAAACTGAAAGGGATTAAAAAAACGTAAGGGAAAAATGGTCAACAGAAGGTGCTTTCTCATAATTTGTATTCTTATCTCAGGCTTTCCCCAGCAGATGGGCAGGCATTTTTTTCAGCCCTAATATTGTACTATCTAAACAACCCACTCAGATTCTAGAACAGAGAGATTCCTTTTAGCACAGTCCAAGGCTGATGCTGTAAAGCAGATTGGAGGGATGTCCATGCTGCTCACAGGGTAGATACAATAATTCTGTGGACACAAACACCACCTCTCTCTCTTTCCATTAGCTCTCAAAGTCAGTATAAAGAAAATTTCTAGCAAATAGATGCAACTTTCCAACTTAGTACTGTTGTTGAAAAAAAAAAAAGCTTATTTTTACTATATTGCCAGAATGTGGACAATATCTTATATCACAACCAGTGGGAAAATCTGTAGGTCTTTCACCTTTCATATTTTAGGTCTACAAATTTTCTGGTTTTGTTTTTTTTTTTTTTAAGAGCTATACAAATAGGCTTCTGTCTAACTCATATTACCTGCTGCATCAGTAGAATTTTTTGATGTATGGTCATTCAATATATTATACCTAGTATGAAATTATTTGTTATTAATAGTGCAATATACAGAGTCTAAAGATGAATCTTTATCTGCAAGAGGAAGACGTGGTTTTTAAGTAGATCTGGACATTTTAAAGTAAGATCTAAACCTAATAGGTGCAATTCTGAATACCACACAAATCCATAGCAGGATTCATACTGATCTCAGTGGCAGAACTGCTCTAAAATTATTGGCCTTTTAGTGTGATTAACACAGTCTAGGCACTTAAATTAAATACTTGAGGAAGTAGTGCAGTAATTTTATTTCAGAAGTGCTGCACGTCAGCAACATAAATCATTGTCATTATGATCCAGGACTGCTAAATTAAGGCTATATTTGAAGTCTTAATATTTCTATTTGAAAATTTTGTTTATTACTACATTTTGGGCATATTGTTCATTCTCTTTAGGGCAAAAAGCATTTTGAAGTCAGCCTTGGTAAAGAATCAGTATTTTATTCAACAAAATACATTAAAAAATAGCCATTTATTTAATTGGGGATTTGTTCTTTTTGTATATCATAGCATCCTTAAAATAATGCCTCAAAAACATACTTTATATTTGTTTCTGATTTCATAGCAATTATTACAGTTTACTAGTAACCACCATTTTATCCACTATAAGTTTCCTAACATACAGAGGTATAAAGTCCAGCAATTATGAATAACAATTCTTTCCCTTTACATTATATTAAGTTTGGAATGACTTTACAAATTAGTTGACAGCATCATTTTTTTTATATTTTAACTAAAATACCATATACATGAAAACCTTGCCAGGATTATTTAAGAATTCATTCAGGAAAAACAAAATGAACTTTAGAAGCCGGTACATGATTGGTTTACACAAAGTCCTTACTTTTTTTTTTTTTTTTAATGTAGGTATATTAAACACCCTACAGCAATTTTCACAAAGATTTTCTTTAGGCTACATGGATAAACATTCTATTCCCAGTCCTGCAGTATTCTTACAATCTGATGTTTGCCTCAGGTGGGTTCCTAGAGTATCAGAAGCTTGATGAGCCCAGAGGAATATGAAAAAAAAAAAAAATCAATTTAAAATACCTAATAAAATGCTTGAGAGTCCTTGGAGGTGCAAAACACTACAGTAAAAACATGCAAGAGTGTAAATTGCCTCTTTCTTGATTAATTCCATTAACATTGTTATTTAAAGTCTGTTCTAATACTTTGTCACCTTGCCAGAGCACACTGCAAATTGCACTAATCCATGCAGACTATATCCATGTCATCCCAGTTTTATTAATAACATTTCATTCCTTTGTCTTCTGTCTTCCTCTTGCACAATGCTCTTAATTCCTCCTTGGTTTTAAAGCACTCAGGTTGACAACACTTAGAGCACGTTCTAATCTGCCTCTTTGTGGTCTATCAAGCCAATGATCTGAGAACTGAAAAGTGTGTAATTAGCCACTGACATGTCCAAAGGAGCTGTTATGGTCTATCATGTCACAGGCAGTGACCCAATGGACTGTAGCAGTTTTGGTCTGCTGGATCAGGAATCAATGTTTTAGTAACTCCCCAACTCCATATTTATCCAGTCTGCTGAATACAACACTGAAAAATTTTAAAGTCGCACTTTATTCCAGTATCCTCTAAGAGGAAAGAAGTTTTTATGAGCTAGTAATGAGATAATTCCTACTTTAAAAATGTTAACCAGTCCTTTCTTTCCCCTCCCTCCTTTTAGAGAAAAGGTATGAAAATCCATCAAATTAATAAATTCATAATCACAGTTATTTTCTATGAGGAACACCCAAGTTAAAAGTCATGCTACATAACCAGATGTAGGCTGGATGAATTAAACAAAACCAAGAGAGGCTACTGAAACTGAGATGTAAATGTCAGAATAGGTGCACTGATTTTTTTTTTTTTTTTTTTTTTTTTNTTTTTTTTTTTTTTTTTTTTTTTTAACACAATGAGCATTTAACAGCTCTCCTTACATTCAAGAAGAACCTGGCAGCAAAAGTACTGAGCACCTTAAGCTTTGAGCTCATCAGGAAGCCAGCTGTGGAAATCTGGGCTTTAGTCTACCTCTACCTTCTCTCCCAGTTTTTTCTTCATGATTTCCAGCATGGATGTCAAAACAGATTTCACAGTAATAGCCAAGCCTTTCCTTGTCTATGGGGATTCCTAAAATATCCCTTGATACTGCAATGAATGAGAACAGAGATTAGAGGTAAGAGAAGTAGAAGCAGGGTATGAATGAAACCAGCTCTAACATGACAGAAGTTTAATAATTGGTGTTTACCATAATTCTGGGCAGTAGCACTGAGCTTTTTCATTACTGTATCCCCAAAGTTTTGAACTGGTGGAGGAGTTTTAGCAGTTCCCTGGACATTACATGAATAGTCAAACTACACACAGGTGAATGAAGCCTTCAAAGTACAAGTAAACAGGTTATTTCCACCCAGTAGAGGAATGTATTAAAACATCAAAGCAGCTTCCTAGAATAGAAGAAGCTTCCTAGGTAGAAGATAATGTTTTTAGGAAATATAACTGTTTGCAATGTTTTCCTACGTTAATGTGACTCACTGAGTCTCCCCCAAAAATGTCATATCTGCAATATTTTAGAATGAACTGTGCTTCAATTATTGGAAAGTACTCCATGCAACATATTTTCATTTCAGGAAATTCCTGTCAAAATGTACTACATTAAAACCCCTGCTCATGGAATTTCAGAAGCTTTGTTGGTTTTTTTGTTTTTTTTCCCCTATACCATTTTCTTTATTCATATTCACCCACTTTTACTTTCTAACTCTTCACTAAAAGATACCGTTACACTTATGAGACATATACTCCAGTCATCCCCAAAACTCTGAATGAACTGGGATGAAAATGGATTATGAAACATTAACATGACACCAGTGATCTTCTACTTTGCCAGAGATCACACAGGCATAAAGTTCTAACAGGCCAAACCCACTATCACTCTGTAACAGCCAAGCCAATAATTTGATTTTTATTTGCAATAATAGGGAATAAAGAAACTTTAGCTACCATACATGATTGTCCAGGAAAAAAAAAAAAAAAAAAACAAACTAGACCAATAAAGCATCACCACATCTAAGCTAAGCATTTGCAGAAGAAGTGTTAAATAGATTCTCTGTTGCTAAACACAACCTCTGTACCTGGTCAAGGTGCTTACTGAACCTTTTCATTGTCAAAATTTGAGTAGCCTACAATATGGGCTGTACAATTCCTCTTTATGGATCATCCCCCAAACCTTTCCATTTAAGATTACACTGGGATAGCAAAATACAAAAATGTTTGAAGGTTCCAGCTGAAAGTTGAAAAGTTACCACTATATTCTATTTTTTTTCCAACCTGATACCTTTAGAAACTAAAACTGTGTAGAGAAGCTCTTTGTCCTTAATCTAAGAAGTTACAGTCATGAAATGATTGAGGTACTAGATTTTAAAATATTTATGCTTCTGTAAAATTATTTAATGGAAAATTAAATTCTGGCTCAAGGTGCTATTATATTTTATATGCAATTAAAACCTTAATTTTTAGTATATATCTCTAGTAATCTTCAATAAGAAAAATAATTTGAATAAAAATATAGGGGTTTTCATTGTTTAATCATAACATAGAAGATTATATAGTCCAAAATGTAATAAAAACTCCCTCAGATATAGAAGCTCACAATTTCTATTTTGTGGTTTTTTACTCTTCATTCTACATTTTCATTCTTTAATGAGCATGTTTACTATTAAATCAAATCTGTACCTATGCTATTTTAGGATAACCTGAGCACAAATATCAAGTATTACTCTCAACTACTTGCCCAAAAAGAACTGGAAAATATATTAAACTATTTCTGTAGACACTACTGCTTTGAAAAAACTGAAAGCTCCACAAAGACATGTTAAAAATATAAACTCTTAGAATGTCAGGATTTTATCAGGAGTAAGATTTAAGATCTGGAAGATACATAATTTCCATATGACAAAACCTTCTCTCTCAAATTTCATAAAACCCTAGGTATAACCACAGATCATGTAACACAAATTGATAATGGGAGGAAAAAAAAAAGCAAAACATATTTTTTACTACAAAGTGTTATATGCAAAATATTTTGGAATATGCCTTATTTTATTTTAAATAAATAAATAAATAAAGACAAAAAAAAAAAAAAAGGTCAGCTTCCAGTGATGAGGGATTTAATCCAGACAACAAAGAGGTCAGTGGGAACGTCCCCATAGTTTGGAGTGAGGTTTGAATTTGGCACTGTGTTGTAAAAGGGGATGGTGCTGAGAGCAGCACCCTGTGTGCGTGTGTGCGCGTGTGTGTGTGTGTGATGGATGGGAATGTGTGTGTATATATGGACACAGCCCCATCCATGTATAAACACACCTGGGCCCTGCACGGGGACAGCAAGCAGCACTGGGCTGTGCCTGCCCCTCAGACAGGGCTGCCTCCCTCCTGGCAGGGCTCTGCTCACTGCACGCCCAGACACACTTGCACAAATATTGCTGACAACGTTCATGTGCGCGAAGGGAACATTTCTCTCACTCCGATCGAAGATGCAATAATCAAATCATAAAACACAAAACCAATAGCCAATCAATGTGAATAAGTCTGCCCATAGGCTTAATTCAAGCAAGCCATTCACTGAGCTATGTGATGGATCTGTCAAATCCAGTACAGCATTACAGACATACCAGCAACACCAAGTGAACATGCAATGACAAAATGACAATACGCCCCACTGCCATGCTCCGACTCCTTCTACCTCAGGAACACAAAACTGGATGACCTTGCCAGTTTCTCTTACTTCAGACTCGGACAGAAATCTAACCTTTTTTTTTTTTTTTTAATATTGTATGACAGATGAATAAGAGCTGTACAAATATTTCATTGACATCTGATTTAGTGTCTTTTGCACATCCTTACAATTATTTTTTCCAAATATGCTCAGTTTAGAGAGTTTGCCAGGCAAGTTCTAGACTTATGAAGAATATACATAGACCAATAGGTTCCCTCATAGGACTTATGCTAATTGGAAAAACATCAGAGATATTTTAAGTCTTGGCAAGTTAAACATAATTCTTTTTATCAGCTTCTGCAAAGACCTTCAAATCTCTAGTGCAATTTAATATATGATAGATCACACAATATCAAAATTGAATTTGGCATTTGTATCTAGTGATTGTATTGCTCCATAAATAAAACAAAATATACCTGTTTCTTGTTGTTTTTGTTTTATGATCCTAAAAAATGGCTGGAGAGATCTGCCAGGCCTACCCCTGCTGTGAAATTGGGTTTAGGAGAACATGATCTGTCTTGACAAATACTTTGGGGTTTGCATTGATTGGTTTAATGGTATTTCCTTGCCACCTGATTCTCCCCTGTATATCAGTTCCTCGTCTATTTCCAGCAATATTTCCAACTGTGACAAACAAGGATACCATTGCATTTCTTCAAATAGAGCCCTCTCACAGTGATCATTATCAATCGACTTGGTCTATTGATTCTGGAGTACCAAATCTTTCTGTTAACCTTTATTTTTAATTTACCAAAACATGCCTCCAGTCTAAAGAGTTCCTCTTTCCATCTCCTGAGTAAAGAAGCCTTTCAAATATGGAACATTGCGATTCATAATGGATATGAGTGGAGATCAAAAAAAATAAAGCTTTTCTTATTTTTAAAATTAGTATGAAGTAGTATTTCCATGATATGTCACTGCTTCAGTGGTACTCAACTTCTTTGGGCATCATTTTTTATACAAACAGTAAATGTAGTTCATGTGTAATTAAATTAAATAGGGGCTCATATGAACACTAAATAAGTGTATAAGTAGATATGGAATCTTCAGTGTCGTTAGAGGAGAGCAGTTGATAACTACATTGAGAGGAACAGATACAAGCAGTCGTACTGAAATATATTTCAGTACTTTTAATATTAATAATTTCACAAAAGTAGCTAAATTAAAATAATTTTAAAATGAACAAAAAATTAATACAATTAAACAAACTGTAGTTGTAAGCAATCAGAGGTATCCATGTTTGCACATCGTTTCCCACATGCAAAGAAATGTTTGAGCAGATTGTTATTTGTTTTGTTCTTGATGCTAGTTTTGGGATTCTCTTGTAAAGAAATTCAGTTATGAGATTTGTAATTAAGACAAGAAACCATATTCATTTGGGGGAAGCAGATCAAAGATGAGGGTTAACCACATTTAAAAAGAGAAGATAAATTAAAAAAAATTCCAAAATATATAAAATTCATTTAAGATATCTAAAATGATGCAAGCAAAGACAGGTTATTGCAATTCTAATTATACACAAAGTGTATCTGAAAATCAGACATTTTTTTCAAAAAAATAATTAAGGATTGTAACACCTGCATTACTACTGATGCCATCTCCAGCTTTCTTCGCAGCATTTAAGAGCACTATCTTCCTAAACAAATCCTTTACCTTTTTGGCAGCATAACTCTTTGTGATGTTGACTCTCTGCCCATAGCAGAACATGTGACCAACTGATATTTTATCTTACAGCCTTTGGTCTGGTTTATGAGGAGGTACATCAATTCATAAATAAAGCATTGAAAAGTCAGCTTGATATTGTTCAGTTTCTCTGTGTAATGCATAGATTTAATTAGTAGAAATAAACAGCCTATTAAATGATCCAGGGACACCTGAGCAATAGCTGGCAAAACCTGACTCACCACAGGAGGTTATTTATAATTTTGTCCTTTTGGTTTAGTAGGCTTTTAGAAGCAGGAGTTGTTTTGCATTACAGAAAAGCTCACATTAAAACCCTAGAGCTGCGACATGCTAACAAACCTTTGTGGAAATGAAATGAAACTACTGAGTAGCACTTCACCTGTGCAGGTTCCCCCAAGTACAAATAGTACATTGCCAACAAAGTGCACACAGCACAGATCTAGTTGATATTACTGACCCAAAATCAATAAAAAGTAGCTTGCTTACCTGTCTGACACAGCATGCCTCAGCCATACATGCAAATTACTTTATTCACATAACTTTAAAAAATATATCTTCATTACCCAGAATAAGCACTTGAAAGGCAAATATGCATGCATAGCATTGTAACATTCATACCATGGGACTTGGTTCTAAAAATACAGAATCCATGAACAGCGCTTCAATCTAAGAAATTGTGCACTAGAATTTCTTAATCTCTTGATTTCTTTAAGAAACAGAAGCATTTGTAATGCTGTTTAATTTAACATTTAAAGAAAATTTTCAGTATGTATTTAAGGCTTAAGAAATTATTTCCATGATTCCAAGGGACAATTTTCTCTTATCAGGTATTGAGAAGCGTGACCTTACTTCTCACTGCCATCATGAAGCAAATTATATGTGTGTCTCTGCCACCAAATACACCATCCCTTTAGAAGGGAACACTCCTCAAAGACTTGATAAATATTAAAGGTAGAATAGATTTTAAGAGTACAGTTTATGAAAAAAACGTAGGATAATCCTCCTTCTCATTACAAAATCATGTCCACACACTGCAAAGACTTAATTTTATGCAATATGATAAAATCCTGTTCCTACTGAAGTCAACAGCAATTTAGACATTGACTTCTAGCAAATTCCAACATCCATCTTTCAAGAAGACACAGCAATATATGTGACATTGCTCTTAGTTGATAGAAGTTAAGTCTTTGAATGTGCAGATTTTAATGATCTTCTGTTCCTGATATTGTTTCGACCAAATCTGGTTTACATTTTGAGGATAAAAATACAGAGCAAAAGAAAAATTTTTTTTTTTTTTTTCCCCAAGTATTGAAAAAAATCAAATGCCTGGGAAGAAAGCAAATGGGAAAAAAAAGCTGTTCTGCATTGGATAGTTCAAGCTTAGACACAGTTCATTCTCAATTTCCACTGATGAAAACAATGTCAATGAGAATTGAGGGCACTCAATAGGTTCAAAATTCTAAATCAACTGAAATAATACTCCTAAGACAAATAATGATCCTTAGTAGCAGACCACCATGAATCTGTACATTTATTTATCTACATTGAACGAGGGTCACAGATGTTAACTTGATGATCTACAGCTTGGGAATGTGCACATCTCATGCCTGATTCTCTGTTAAGGCCTAAAGTCTCTCAATTTATGGCTATTCATGGATTATAATAAAACAGCCTGCTTTAGATATTCACAATTATCTGCAGAGCAACAAGACAGTTATGAGACTTCAACAAGGCAAATTTATAGAATCATCTTCAACTTCCACTGGTCAAATATTTCTGAGCAGGAAAGGAGTTCTTACCTGTCACTGTAGGCAGCTGCAGTGGCAGTGGCAGGCTGGGCATACCGGTAGGCAGCGTAACCACCCTGAAACACAAACTCACGCTCTAACTGCATTGCCATGGCACCTTAAATCACATTTTGCAACATTTGACAACGGTTGAAAGAGTACAGTCATGCTGCAGTTCAGTTAAATGCATAGAAAGTACTGCAGTGAAATGTTAAGGAAAATATTTCGGTGAATCGTTGAGCAAAATCGAGCACCACAAACTTTTTAATATTTGTCCCAGAGATCAGGAGAAAGCAATGAACTATATTGATCAGTGTAAACTTTTTTACAAGACAATACTGGATTTTTCTTCAAGTTTTCTAGCAGCAATTGGTCGTATGAACAAAGTGTATGTATATTCACAAAGTAGTGCTAAACTTAAAAGACAAACTCAGCTAATAATCAATTCTTTTTTTGCAAAAATATGATTTATCATGCCTGGTTGATTAAACCTATGAATTTGCGCACTCAATTAACACTTAATGTTACATAGGTTTCCAATTTATACATAAAATTATAATGAAGAAGCAAAATTCTCTTCTTCCATGATTTAACGTTCAGTTGTATGTAACAGTAATTCCAGCTGTTCAATTAAGCAAACAGGACAAACAAACAGACATCGGAAAGGAATTGAGTGCAGTGATGCATTGATTATCAAACTGTGAAAACAGCAGAGCTTCCTGTTCAATGGACCACGGTGTTATATCAACCATTTCCAAATGATCTCAGCATGCCAATTAACAGCCCCAGCCCAGGCCCGCTGATAACGCAAACACGATTTACGTCCCAATTAGAATTCTCCTCCGCAGCACCCTCTGGGACAGGGGCTGCTGTGGTGCCTTCCCCACCTACCCCCTCCCTAACAAAAAGCTGAATGAGACAGTATCAGCTCACTCAGCTTTGAATAAAATTCACTCTTTTGTTGAAGTGTTCGCTTTAATGGATTGGTTCTTTTCTATTTTTATTTTTTTTTTGGGAGGCTGCATTCACCCCAGATATTGTGCTGAAGCAAGAATAGGCCACAATGTGCCAGCCTGTACTGTAACAGTAGAACATTTTTACTGCAGTAACTTTTCTGGGTTTTCTAGTTTGATTTTGCAAATAAAAATTCAATCTTTTCTGAAAAGCAACCTGAACTACTTTTACAAGCTGTTTCCATTTCTGCCACTTTGCTTGGCAGAACGGCTTTCACCCCTAACACCTTTGTGGGTTTGAAGATGTGAAGCAGGTTGGGTTTGGAAATCAGTCATTCAGCTGATAATGCCACATCACCCTAAGAATAAATACAAGTTTTTACATACACTGTAATGTGTTCATTAGAAACTCCAGGCTTTGAATTGTCAGCTTATTTGAAGAATATTCTTTCTGATTTTTTTTTCAAGTGCTCACACAAACAACAGGACGTGTCCCTCCCTGTTCCTGGCCACCTCCCTGCCAGCAGCAGTTGTGTCACACAAGCCCTGGGATCAGGCAGGAACGAGCATCTCCTAAACCCCCACGTGCTCTCCTGTGCCCCTCTGTGCACACAGAAGCAGTGAGACAAAACACCTTCTCATTTCAGATAATTCCATTTTTATAAACAGAAGGCTATCCCTGTCAAAAATCTAGAACAGGAACACACTGCTGCAGATATGTAGGTACAGGCCTTTGGATACCAAATAATGTCACTAGGTACAAGCTGAGCCAAGGCTGAGAGGAGAGAAATTCAGACTGCACACTCTTGGGCTGGCCTCTGTCAAAGTGAGAGAGGTGAGAGATGATACAAATTTTTCTGTTCTCTCCTCCTGGTTTTTGAGGGCTAAATATTGGAAGTGTCTGCCCGGGGAGGTGGTGGAGTCACCATCCCTGGATGTGTTTAAGAAAAGACTGGATGTGGCACCCGGTCCTATGGTCTAGTTGAGGTGTTAGGGCATGGGTTGGACTCGATCTTGAAGGTCTCTTCCAGCCTGGTGATTCTGTGAAATATGACACCTTTTCCCCCTCTTTTTTTCCCTGAGTGCTGATATGAGGAAGATATTGAACTTGTTTTCATGATCCAGTCCTGGCAGTGTGTAGCAGATCTGAAGTCTGACATGGTTCTGTCCAACTCCTTTGCTTGTGCTGCTGTCCACTCCTAAAACCCCTGATTTAAAAGGGAGAGCCACTCCAGGTGAATCCAGTTCTACACAGAACAGCTCCTACCACAGTATGGGATTGAGAACAGGCTGCCACCAGCAGTTCTGAATGGGAGAAAAATGAGACAGGCTGTTCTCACAGCAGCTGATCTGAAATCTGGTGGGCTCTGTGCAGACTGGTTTTCTTTCCTTCATGCAACTATCAACAAAAATTGGTCAGTGTGTGATGAGAGACCCTTTTCTTGCTCCCTAAACACAAGAACTACATTCCTTTTATGCTTACATTTTGATTTGCTTTCAAAGAATTTCTGCTGAACAATGAAGCTCGACTCTGAACTTTATTAAGATGTTTTGGACTCAGCAATCAGTCTGACATTTATGAGAGCCCTGGCAAGAATGAGTACAAAGCAATACAAATAAAAAGAGATTGAAGGCATTGAATTTGCCTGAATTCTCTGGAGAACTAAAAAAGCAAGATGTATTTGGGTATCAGGGAAAACTTAATTCCCTACCATCCCATGTCATGAATTCATAATTTTAAAATAAACTATCATAAATTACACATTAAAAGATACTTAAGCAAATTATTTTTATGGAGTTTGTGTTCTGCAGTTTTGTTGTTGTACCAAGTTTTGTCATTGTTTTACTTCAATTACTTCAGGTGATTTTGGATTACTGCAGGAAGAAAATACTTGGAGGTAAATTTTACACTGGAAATTGGGGTGGGATTCCAGTTCAAACTCCTGAGCACAACTTTTGTAACAAGTTCTATTTGATAATTTTTCTCTAATTTTGAACTTGGCTGATATCTTAGGTGAAAAATACACCCGTAATCTTCACTACATCTCTTGAGTAACATTATATAATTATTCTCATGCCGTGGACTATACTGCAAAATAAAATACTTAGAACAAAATTATGCAATAATTACATTAAAAAAATTAAAAATTTTCAGTTCCTATGTATTAGAAATGTTTTAGGAATTCTTTTTTCCCCTTATATTTATATTCAGGCAGAAAATACATGACTTTTATGCTTTGGATTATTATTTTGAAGATAAATACTAAATTCAGAAACTAAAATGAAAAATGTTTACTGCCTTATCTGTGCTCCCATATTTGCTGCTTCCAGAACAATGATAAAACAGTGTTACAGCAGCTTAAATAGTTTTAAAAATTAACAATAGTATCACTATCTGTGACTTTGTGACTGAATCTGGAAAATAAAATGCAGCTGGTGGACTATTTTTGCCAGTTGTACACACAGAATCCATTTTCTCACATTTTTATTTGAATATCAGTATGATTTAACATGAGTCTACATCCAGCATGGTGAGGTTTTTCCATCAGTGGGTGTCATACCTGAGGTAACTTATTGCCATACACAGGCTCCTGCAACACTGCTCTATAAAGAAACAGAAATGGAATGATTTAAATGAGGAAGGAAGGATGGAAAGAAAGATGTAAGGAAGGAATTTAGGCAAACTCCCCAGAGCAATTCATAAGAATTTTCCTCTCAATGTTTTATACATCTCTGGCTCAGACAAACAGAAAACGAGCACTGGGATCTGTCAGAGATCAGTTGGTGATTTTTATAGGGAAATCTTAATCAATATTAGAAAGAAATGACACACATTTTGAATAAGATATGATAAAATGGAAATGAACAGAAAATTAAATACAACCGAATTTTTAAATAAAGTGGGTATATCTTCAGTAAGGCTAATTTCCACAAAAAACTTACCCAGACAGAATCTAGAGATTACAAAACCACATATACATGTGTGCATCTCCTCAAAAAATAGCCAAATCACTTTTTGCTTATGATCTCAGATGTCATGAAACATAAAGTGACTCTAAATGATGAGTATGTTTTTTCCTATTAGCTACATATTTAATATTTCCTCTGAATGTTGAGAGTTAATTTTCCTCAATTTATACTTCCTATACTTCTTTTCACTCAAGGTCTCAGAGTATTTTGTGAACATAAATTAATTAAGGTTCAAAACCTTCTCTAGTATTGAGAATTAGACCTGCCTTATTAACTACAAATAGAATAATGGTACTAAAAATTACATGAATTACACCCAGAGCTGCAGAATATAGAAAGTGTCAATTCATTTTTCTCCACTGACATGCTATTGAGATTTAAACAGTGTTTGTTCTGCCCACTGAGTAAAACTGGGAGAATTAAAAATAAACAAACAATCCACCTCCAGTTTGTGCTGGATCAAATTGTGGACCTGACCTGTGTGCAAGGTTTGGGGTATTTCTATATCGTGTTCCCAGAGGTAGCTGCTGCCTCAGAAAAACTCTTGGTAAAATATCCAGGCACCACTGGCACTAATTCCAGCCAAATACAATCAACAGGATTGGTCTGCTACCTTTTTGAATGCACTTTTAACATCACAAATAAAGATGAGATCAAAGGACATTTCATCCCTACCTATCCAAACTTTTAAAAAAGTATCATAGAGTGTTCCAGCACACAGAGCAGTGGAAAGAACAACCCACTGCTCTCTGGGGACACTTTTGCCCTTGGCAAAGTCATTTCTCCTCTTGCTCTGTTCCTGTGAGTCACAGGAAATGGCACACCCTTCCAGGGCCAAAACACAAAGAACCCTTGGTTCTCCAAAGCAAACCTCCAGTGCTATCTGCAAATCCTTGTTTTGCACATCAGAACAATGCCTTTCAGGGAACCTGATGGCTTCAGGGACTTGCACCTGGGGTCAGGGGAATGTTGGTTAGATAATTACCTCTGCTTTCCCCTTGGGAAACAAATAAATCCTCCATCCCCAACACCATCCTGGCTTCGAGCTAAAGGTGATGGCAATAGCTATTAGGAAATAGTCTCATTCCATACCCTTGACCACAAAAATCTGCCTTATTCTTGCCCAGCTGCTCAAAAAAAAAAAAAAAAAAAAAAAAANAAAACAAAAAAACAACAAAAAAAAAAAAAAAAGAAAAAAAAAGAAACCTATGCATGTATATTTTACCATGGATTCTCTCCAGCTGCAGTATGACAGGTCCAGAATCCTGGGAAGTTTAGAAAACCTTACTGTGAGCAGTAAGACTGACTAATGGCCATGGTGAAACCATTTCCCAGGGGCTTCTGGAGCTTGTGCTGACAGGGTGTGGAAGGTTCTCATTTTCTGAGCCTTCCCACATTTTAGGTGTGGATTGATGACTGACACATTCTGAAAACATTCTTTATGACAACGGTAATAAAAAAGCTGAACAGATTTAAGATAAAGCAGAGCTATTATTCTAACTGCATATTTCTGAGACTGTTACTATTTTTTGCTTCATTTTGTGGAGTGTATTTTCTTATTTTCACAGGTGTCAATCTTCATCTAAGAACTTCTATATTTGCTGGCAGGCAACTTTAATTCTCTTTTAATGACTTTTTCTCTTAGTGAATCAATACTTAATTTTAAAAGGTCTTCCTTACTTCCTAATAATCTCCTTTATTTTTCCTACTCAAAGGCACATTTAAAAGGGAATTCAATAACTCAGCTACTTCAGAAGCATTATTACATTCCATATAGAATTATATTAAATATAGAATATATTATATTACATCTAGAATCATGGCTGTTGATTTTTCACTTTAGACTGTACTTTCCACCTATTTTTATATTCCTAATCTCTTCTATTCTACTGGTTAGTATCCAGAGCAGCTCTGGATATTTGCTGTTCTTGGTTCACCCTGCAGTTTTTACCCAACCAGTATCTTTGTGTGTCTCCTCTCCCTCCCTCCCTCCACCTAAATCTGTGGTTTCTCTCACCAAAGGCTCTGTTGATCCCAAGTTATGCAAAGAATAGCAGAGTCCATCGATTGTTTCTCAGTGCAATCAGAGCAGGATGAAACCCACTCTGATGTACCCATTAGTGCACATTTTTGATCTGACTTTTCACTATTGTGTGGCTCTTGTTTTGCTTTCTGTGGTATTTCTAAGGTGCCTTCCTCTCCAATCTACCATTAAACTCTACATTGTTTAAATGTTTTTTCTCCTTTTTTCACAGAGAATTTGTCATTTCACAAAGCTTCAGCTTCGCACTTAAAATGAAAAGCTGAGTGGAACTATATCATAAACAATTGGGATTTAATAAATAACTTGGTCTGCTGCAAACTGCTGCACTAAGAACTAATAATACACTGTGAATTTTAAGGTTTCATTTGATTTATGCCAGTTCTTTCTATCTGTCTCTCCCTCCTCTGCAAATGCGTTATATGCAAGAAGGCACAAATGTAAAGAAAAATCATTTATAAAATAAAAAAGATTTGTATATTATAAAGAAACTAAATTTCCAGAAGAGTGTTTTAATTCTGTCATCTGCTATAAAGGTAAGCATTCTGTTGCATTAAGAGAATAAGGATATGCAATCAGAAATACGAGGCTGCAACTGAGTGAAAACCAGTGTAGTTATTCCATTTCCTAATGCCCACAACAATTGCAGACAACAAAACTGAAGCTATACTAGAAATTAGTAATTTATTCAGTATCTTATTGAAACCACCCTCCATTTGGAAAAAAAATATTAAGGTCTGTGAGAGGGTGTGAGGCCACTTAAAAATAATATTGTCAGTCACCAATGAGATATTCCTGGCTTTCAGCAGCAGAAGTTCCAAACGTACAAACTGCTTCAGTAACATTTGGTTCCCACCTATTCTCTCACCCCAAGACCTCCTGAGAAAGATGTCTTGTTGCCCTGCAGATTTCTGGGTTGGTAAACTGAGCTAAATGGATGCCAAACTCTTTTGACAGTTTGGAGGAAAGTGAAAACTGGAAACCACACTTGAAGAAATTCCACACTGTAACATGTGTCCTATACAGCTCAAAAATTGGGCAGCAGCATGTTTGGGTGAGATCAGGGCCACTCATTTGGCTTGAGCAAACCTTTAGCCAGTGGGTGATTCTTGTGTTGTAAACAATATCTTACTGGTAACATCACTGAGTACCTAAGTACATAGGGAGAGGACTTTAACCCTCGCTGACTTATTTTATGTTTTTAAGCTGCAAAAATGTATTTTCAGATAAGGATCAGCCTTTCCACCTCCATGAGAAAAAGAAACCTTCTTCATCCATAAATTCAAATTGTTTTCCTTCTTTACATAAAACTTACTGACAAAAATCTGTTCCCATGGGAATAGTTCTAGAAGATTGCTGATGATGAACACAAGGGACGTTTCCTAGCATTGCCTATTTAATTTCCAATATTGATACAAATTTCAACTCATCTATCTCATTTTATCTCAACTGAAACAGTACAAGTAGTTTACAGAAAGTTGTCTGGTGAAACAAAGATGATACCTGTAACTTAGAAGCAGATTTCCTTATTAAAAAAATAACAAAAGTAAATATTACTTACTATCAGTGAAATATTTTACATCTTCACATTAGGTATAAGAATTTTAGAAGAGCGAAATTTAGCCTCAACCCCCTGAAACCTCTTGCATACTCAGGCATATGGAACCTCTCTGCACACATTCAAGATAAAAAAGTTGACAAGAAAAAACAATGTATGAAAACTTGAAAAAAATAGCAAAAAAAAAGGTAAAAATATTATTTAAGATGAAATTGGTGAACAATTAGGTGCATAGATAATGATGGATCCAGGACTACAAATCTTTCCTAACAAATTATCCACTTGTACTGTGAGCAGTCTCTACCCATCTCCTTTAAACTGAAATTAGTGGATTCTAGAAGTGCAATTTTTTTGGAAGTCTACTCAGATTACAGAAAATAAATTGCCATATCTTACACTTACTATGCCATTAACCCCTGCTATCACCATGGCACCTACATATCCCCAGTGTTGGTGGATTTGGGAAACCTGTATCTCTCCATGAAGTACTTTCATACTTCAAGTATTAATACTATTCAGCTTGCCTTGAATTTTTTTAAAAAAGAGCTTGTGGGGATTTACAATAGAATGTTTCTGCTTTGTTTTATTTTTTATTTGAACTTCAATTATGAAGGGACACACCCCTCTGCACCCACACACACATTTTTCACATCTTTTTGCATTCATTCAGCATTTGATTGAAGAGTTAATTCAGCTCCACTGAACAATGATAGATGTAATGAACAGAAAGGTCTTCCTGTGTGAGAGATATTCTTCTCAATTCTTTCTGACAGGCAAGGGATGGTAAATAGACAAAACAGAGTCAAGCTAGGCAGCAAACTTGTAAAAAGAATGACTCTGGTAATGTACAAGGACAGCATGCACATCAATGAATACTTACATAAATGTCTGCACCATAAAATCCATCCTGGTATACAACACTGCAAGGATGCACACACAAAGAAAAACATCCATATTAGTGCATTTCCACATGCAAATGCCACCAACCCCTGCACAGCTGAGGTTAGTCTCTCACAAGAACAGAGGGAAGGGGAAGGAAGGCACTCTTCACATTGGTTAAGGAGGTTGGTAGTAATTATCAGAAGTGAACCTGTACCAAATAGATCATCTTATCAAGTATGCCAAATGCTTAGTCAAAGGAAGGCAAAGCATGGCAGGATTGGAAAAGACTTTTGATAAAGTTTGGGGGCTTTTTTCTTCCCCCATTTTTAGTTTTAAGAAACCACATATTGACAGTGTTTTTTCTTTCCTATAAAATTTTTCAGTGGGCCAATGCTACATCCAGTTTCAGTATCTTTGCAAAAAGCTAACTCTTGAAGCACTGCTTTATTGTCCAGTAAGTATGCTGACCCTCTGAAGTAAAGGGTTACTTCTCATTACTCAGATGTCAAACAAAACACGGCCTAACTTGAAATGATGATAGGAGTGGGTGAAATAATTATGTTGGTGGTGTTCTACCCACTGGGTCAAATCTCAATATTCAGTCTACGCAGAGGTGAGAGAACCCATAGGTACTGCATTGTTGGCTCAATGAACATTACCAATAGTGACAACTAGTCTATTGAGAATTTCAGGGTGCTATTCTTTTGAAAAAAAATTAACCTTGCCTACTTGAGCATTTCACAGCTTTGGCAAACATGCCAATGGTTCTGAGCTCCCCTGTTTTGGTTGATTGGATACATTACAACTTCTTCTCTCAAAAAAAATGTGGTAACATTGCTGTTACCAGTTCACCCAGAGATGGTCTCATTTCAGCTGAGATCAATTATCAGTGTAAACAGTGAAAGATTCTAAACTCTTCAGGACAAATGACACAGTATGACAGAGACAGCTTAAATGATTACACTAAATAAAACTGGAACTGCACAACAGTGGCCTAACAATTACACCCATTAGGTCATTCCTGCAATTTTACATCCATTTGGCAGTTCTGCAACTTGAAATGTATATTTCCAATATCAGAATCAACCCAAGCTGTTTCAAGGGCTAAATATGTGAGCTAATAAAACAATAGGGATTTTTTGCAACAATATTTTCAATTTAGGAATACTATTACCTAGGAATAATAGTTATTACCAAGTTGCTAGCCTTAGCCATTTTGCAATTCCAAAAAGAATTTTGATGTCAGAAATATAAGTGATCTATCGAGGTCAGTGACCAAACCCCACAGGGCTGAGCTGGTATATGTCTAAGTCAGAATCACTTGAGAAAATCATAAATATGCATACATGCACACAACAACATGGATAAAACTACACTAATGATAAAAGTTTGCTATGGAATAATAACAGGTGAAAACTCAGCTTCACTTACATCAGAGTGTCTGCCATTTTTTCAGTAGGGTCAGACCTTTACTCATGTATTTTTCTATTCACTGTGTCTGCAGAGCAAAACATGCAAAACCTGGTCTACACTGGCAGCTTTCAGAGATGTTGTTACTTACACTGCAGCATACCTTCATTTTGGTTTGGATACTCTGATTATTTTAAAACACTCTATGTTTTTCTTTACCAGTTTGCACATAAGAAGTAAAGCATTCCACACGACCGTGGGATAGGAGCACACAATCATGGACAGCATGGAAGGACTTGGATGAGATGACACACAAAGAATACTGAGTTTTCTGGAGATGGGGGTCCCACAGCCCCAGCCCTTGGGTCCTCACATCCCTGTGCCACTCCTGCTGGAGATGGGGGAGGAGTTGCAGAAGGTGGTTTAGGTCCTACCTCTGTTTGCAACCATCTAACTGCACTTCAGTAGGAAACTAAATTCATTTTTCAAGTCAAGTGTGCTTTGCCCATGATGGCAATTGGCATGAAATGTCCCTGTGTTTATCTCAACCCAAGAGCTTTTCCATCCTCCTTCCTCCCCCTGTACTCTTGAGATGGGGAAGGAGAGCACAGCTGGGCGAGGGTCTGGCAGCCAATCATGGCCAACCCATCACTGTATATTCAAACACCCTACTCTCAATTACTATTAAACATCGCTATTCAGAAAACAATGCTTTTGAGAAAGCATGTGTCAGAAAGGGAAACTTTTTTCTTCCTCCTCTTGGTGATCTGTGGATATACAGCAAAGATGAATAGGGGCTGATAAATTTTTCATTCCTGAGTGCAGCTGGTTGTAATCTTGGACAGGTTCATTCATCCACCCCAGTCTTCCTTCCAGTCATGTACAGACAGAAACTTATTTTGAGTTCTAAATGAAACCACTTCATAAATATTATGCTGAAAAATGTACCCATCACTAAAATGAGATATATATGCATAACTCCATCATTAGACACAGCCAATATTAAGATGAAGTGACAGAGTCAGGGAGATGAGTATAACAGTCCCAAGCAGGACTTGCACTACAAAAAAAATCAGCTGATTTTATCTTTTTTCCTCTCTATGATCTTGCATTATGACAGTGATATTAAATAAAAAACCTTCTGCTTCTCCTGAAGTTTGAGGAAATGTAATTCTTCATACTTCCACAGATTTTTCAGAGAATATTTCCTCTATTCAGTCTTTGCCATTTGTTGATTCCTGATTTAATCTTACCAGTAGAGTCAAATGTATTTTCTAACAGCACCCTTCATCAGAAGTACAAAGTGTAAACCACCAAGAACTAAGTTTTGCTTTTCTTTCCTTTATTATATAAATTCCCAAGTTTTTTTTTTTTTTTTTTTTTCTTAATTTGGTTTAATTTGCTCAGTTTATCACCCCTTTTTCTCTCTCTGAGGATCTAGGCAGAAAACAAAGGGGCTGTCTTGAGCATGGGAAGAGACTGAAGGCATCACACGGGGACCCATCTTACAACAGCTTCTCTTACACTTCATATTAAAAAAATTATCCTGGTAGGCAGATAAGTCTTGTGTTCCTTGTAAAACAACACAGGTTTTCAAACAGCCACATTACTGAATTCTGAGTTACTTCACCCAAGGAATGGATATGTTAATGCGCTTCCTGGAGGCATTAAAAAGAAAAAATTTGGGGGATTTATTGGGTTGTATTTTATTATTTTATTGTGCTAAGGAAAACTCAGAAAAGTGAGAAATATTGATTTAATAAGAAAATGTGCATATAAATAACATCATATGTGGTGGTCATTTCCTGAAATTATTTTTACCTAAATAGGAAACTCATCAGGTATTATACATCTGACTTTCAAGGGTTGAGCTCCTTTATTTAAGTCTCTGTGTCTTATAATAACTTTTTGTAACTATATTAACACAAACTCTTTACTAGTTTAGATTCCACCTTTATAATATCCTGGGACAACTACATCTGTCTTCATTATCATTTTTCTGTCCTCATCTTTCAAAAGGATTGAGTTGAATAATTTATCAATGACATAAAAAGACAGTCCTTGATTGCACAAACCTTAGCTGAGAAACCTCCCAGCAGCTGAGGATCCATGGCCCTCAGCCACACACCCAGGGAAGCACACCCAACCTGAGGCTCACCCAGAGAGGTGGATTCAAGGGAGCAAACAGGCATCACACCCCTGATTTCCTTCCTTGGCACAGCAGTGGTCCCAGCTCACCATTACCTCTCCAGCACAACTGCAAGAAAGCAGCTGAGGAACAACAGCTCTGTTTTCTGACTGCTGGGAGGGTCACCCTCACTGTCCTACACTGTCTAGCTCTTGGTTGAAGGAAATCACCTTTAACATGAACGCTTTATCTAGAGCCTTCATGAGACAAATGGTAGAAGAGATGCAGCTACAGCCTTATTTAAACCAAAGACAGAATTAAAGCAACACTTTTCCATCCTCTAATAACAGAATTTTAAGTGCTGTAAACATAGAACTGAAACTCAGTTTCAACTTTTTAGAATGTTCTCTAATTGCAGTTTCTTGCCTTTCCAGTTTCAATAGTTTCTACCATGTTACATTCTACAAGTTACATTTTCTGCTTTGTGATCATGACTGAGGGCATTGCTGCAGAAAGCAAAGCTGGCAGACATGAATCAATATATGCTGGCAAAAACCATTTTTCGTTCCAACAATTGCATGTATACACAGAGTCCAAAGTAAGAGGAAGTTTACATGAGCTCAAGGAAATGTTGTGGGAAAACCCCCTAACAACCAGAGTAGATGTAGTAGCTCATACTAATCGTCTGAAATTTAGAATTCAGCATAAGGGTTAGAAAATAAAGTTGTATTTTCATTTTGAATCAGTTAGCAAGTAGTAATTGAGAGTGTTTATTTTAACAAGAGGAACAGTTCCTGAATAGTGTCTGTTATTTCTCCTCCACACTCCCCACAAATTCGTAATTCTATTTAGGGTTGGGTTTGGGGTTTTTTTAAACTGTTCTTTTCAGAAAGAAAAAAGCATACTGCTCTCCCATGCTTTCCTGGGAAAGACAGCAGAGGAGGAGATACTGAAAGCTAATTCGCTGTTAGCTTCATCTGAAAGATGAAGAACTGAAAGGAGCAGAGAGGAAATGCAAAGACAAAGTCATCACACACTAAACTTGTGAAGAATTTAAAGCAAAGGATGCTGAAACAGAAAGGCTTCTCATTAGTTTCACTACTCCTGCTATCTACTACTGGATGTACTATGACACTGGGTTTTCTTGACAACAGATTAAAGACCCCTTGTTTCCCCTCTCCTGCTGCACCATTTTGAGGTTCACATCCCCGTGCAGTGCAGACTTCCAAACTCTAAATTTCAGTGTTCACTATTCTTACACAAACCAAGCTTTACTCCCCATTTCAGTGTCAGGGGGGTTTTATGATACATACAAGTAAGCTGCACATTCTCATATTTCAAGGCATTAGAGATGATGCCACAGATGCTAAAAGTGAAGTACTCTCCATGAGCTAATAAAGAAGATGCTATCTCAAGGAATTCTGCAATGTCTCACTCAGAAGTGAAGGATCCATTAAATACTGGGGTAGTGCCATGTATCTCATGAACAGTAATTTCATTTTTAAATGACACATTTTAAAGCACACGTGCTATTCTTTGATTTATAAGAAAATAATGGCCTTAAATATGGTTATACCCAGAAATTTCCCCGGGACCTGGCAAAGCCTGCCTGCTTCTCCCCAGTAAGTGGGAAGCACAGCAGAAGACACCTTTCAATAGGAACCACCACAACTCATCCTGCTTTATGACCACAAGACGTACAGGTAGATCAAGATCTAAGGTTAATGAAATAAAAGAAAATTAAAGAAGATAATTGCAATCTTCAGCTTTATATTTTGCAACTACACATAGGTTCTTTCTTTTTCCAACTAAATATTTTTCTAACTAAACACTCACGGATGGATTTTAATGTAAATTTATTATTTAAATGACATCATTACAGAAAACGTGTTTCTTTATTTTTTTTTGTAATGACTGAAAATACTTAAATATGAAATTGTTTGCTTGGCTGTAAGACTGGGCTCCTTCCTTGAATGAAAAATAAGAAATTGCTACTAAATTAATTGCAAAACAACTCTCAAAATTTACTCCAGTTTTCTTATCAACAAATGATATTCCAAGTTGTTTGCTTCCTTCTCTAAGTTCTTTCTCTGTGATCTCTTTACTATCTCAGTAATTTTCCTTGACTTCTATTCACGTTGTGACCAAAAACCACATTCTCATAATTTATTTTCATTGATTAAAGATTTTTTTTCTGATGGAAATTCCTTATTGCTTCTTTGATGGGTCACAGGATAGAACAGGTGAGCAGAGAACAAAGAATCACACAGAAATTCCACATTACACTCTTCTATCAGTGAAGATACCAACATGAAATCTAATATGCCAGGCCAAAGAAATTATGGGAAAATAAAGCTTTATTACCCCAACTGTGAATCAGTGCAACAGAGATATGTATAACTTCTGTACTGACCCAGGAATTACAAAATGGGCAATTCAGAAAGCAGGGCCTCATTGGAAAGCACAGATGGATTGAGAAACTTAAATATCTGAACTAAGACCTATGTGATTTAAGACAGGGCTTCGTAATTGAAAACTTTTGCAGTGTCAAATTATATTTTGTGGCAAGGTGAGCCCTAGATTAGCAAGGGCTCCTCCCAGACAGCTGGAAGCCATCAGAGCAAGATGATGGGACCTGTGACCAGTGCAATGCATGGCTCCCTCTGAAGCCAGATTTGGCATGAGCATGAAGGGAATGAGCTGCAGGCAGCCTGTCAAACCACCCTGCAGAGGAGTGTGAGTGCTGAGTGACCTCCTGGAAACCAGCTCAGTTGGAGCACTGCTGGACCTGACTGCAAAACCTCTGCACTGACTTCCAGCAGAAGCTCTCTGTGCTTACACAGCTAACTTCCTGCTAAAGATGCTGGCAATCAGCAGAACAATTGCATGAGGATGTACATGTGCTACTCTTGGAAATAGAATTCTTGCTGCTGAGTCACTGAACTAATTATAATAATGTGTATACCACACACATATACACATAGAGCACCCACATGTGGCCTCTTAAATTAAGGCAAATTTAAGTTACTTGGCAGGAAGTATTTACTCATTTTGCAAATACTAACAAAAAAGTATTGTCCAATTCAAAAACTATCACATAAAGCTGGTAATTATTTTTGTATATATCTTTATGACTTTGTATTTAACTAAGGTGTGATGTAAATGACATCATGAAACTGAGTGGCCCACCTCGTTATCTCACTACATATTGCACTCGATGTTCAAATTTAAGAATTTGTTTTTAAACAAGATAGAGATGAGGAGTCCACATTCTTTAGATGCAGTATCCATTTGGTAGCTGAAGAATTCTGTTTGAAATCTGAATGCAGGGCATTCTGAACTTGTTCCTATCTTTGACATGTACAAATGCCTGGACTGACTCTGGCTGAGAGTATGGCAACTGAAGGATAACTTTGGTGGGACACCATCCTTGCCCAAAGGTAATTCAGGCAAACTTCAGAAAAGTGTCTTACTCCAGTAGTAGTAATACTGCTTTTCTTAATAAACTACACAGAACACTCAAATCAATAAAATACACTTTTACAAAATAATCTGATTCTGTGGCATCATTTTTACATCAGTTTTTAGAATATCTTATTTCTTTGAGATAATAACTGCCCAATGTGACGGAATGGTCAAATTGCCTGTATAAATATATCCCTGAAAACTCAGCCCAAAGGCTGACTGATGAGATTAGCAAATTTGTCAGGAAAAAGATGCCCCTTTTGGAATATGGAAGCGGGGTTTACTGAGAAACTGTGGGAACTGGTGCAGGGCACCTGCTGGAATGGAGCAGGGGGACAGGACTTGTGCTGGCAGCTCCAGTGGGAGCCAAAGAGCTGCTGAACAGGATTTCAGTGAGGGCAGGGAGAGAGAGAAAGAGAGAAAGAGAGAGAGAGAGAGGGAGAGAGAGGGAGAGGGAGAGGGAGAGGGAGAGGGAGAGGGAATCACCTTCTCTCACTGCCCGTGCCAACCCTTCCTGACCCCTTCCCAGAAAGATCCAGCGGCTCTACAGAGAGATAGTGGCAAATCAAGTTTGTATGACAAAATACTACTCCGGCCTAGGATCTGCCAAGTTTTTTGATTTTCCAGATTTCCCAGTTTCTTAACAGCTGAAAATCTTTAGCTCATGTTATTAGGGGTTTTGTGTTACATGCAGCATGCAAACCCTTTCTGTGTCGGCCTTTACTGAGCTACAGGAGAAATTGTTTCTTCTTTCTTTACCCCCAAAATAGACATAAAACCCAAACAATCTTATGAAATAAAGAAGATTATAGATTTTCTAGAAACTAATGCTATGAATTCCTCTTCTTGGTTCCTTAGTTTACTACTTGATTTTAGAAAATGCAGATCACTGACAGTGAAACCTTAATGCATTATTTAAGCAAACGTACACAAAGCCCATGGTCCTGAGAGGAGCAACTCAGATTTCTATCATGGCAAAGATGGCAACTAGAAAGACTAAGCAAACTGCAATTAAAAAAAAAAAAATATATATCTATATATATGCAAAAAGTAAATAATACAGCACTAAGCCTTCAGGTGCAGAGACAACTTTCAGCAGGCGATTTGAAGAAAAAGAAGTTAACTCGATCCAACCTCCTTAATAACCAGATGTTTGCAATCATCAAAAATATACCTTTAGCCGAAACAATCTCTGTTCCGGAGCGTTCCGTTTGCGGGAACATTTACATAACAATATATGACATCTGAAATGCTTAGGGCCACCAAGCATGGCAGTACAAATTACAGTCATTTTTCAAGCCGCTGTGCGAGGCGCCGGTGCCAGGCAGGCACGACCTGCATGCGGCACGGCTGGGAACAGTGCCCAGGCTCCCGGGATCCATGCTGAGCCAGAGGTGAGGGAAGCAGAGCTCCTTACCCGCCGTAGGCTGGGATGGGAGGAGGGGGAGCTGCTGCTCGGAACGTGTTGTACACCGTGCGACCCCGGCCTCGTAGGTGGGCACCTCTGTACGCGGCAGCTGCGGTCGCAGCAGGGTAGGGAAATCCTGGCACTGCAAAGGGAAAACACAGGAATTACTGTGCAGTGTCCACATTCTAGAGCAAGCAGTGGGGTTGTGATGGTATAAAAGCTTGCCTGTAGCTGGATGAGGGAGTCGCCAAAGTGTTTTAACTCATCTTTTCACACAAATCTCTGTGTGCAAAGAGCAGGCGGCAAACGGGGAATTTGGATGGCAGCGTCATTTATGGCTCTGAGGTTCTCAGAAGACACTAATGAAAAGAGTGTTCACTGGTTCAGTCAACACTGCTACCAGGAGACTCCCGAGGTCCAAGTTCAGGCTCAAAGTTATAGTGTCAGAGATATTTGCATCACTTTATTGGATCTGTCTTCTAAAGTCAGCCCTGGTTTGAGTGGGGGTGAGACATTAGAGACTTAGGTGACCTCAAGTCATCTAAATTGTCCAGTGATTTTGCCAACTGAACAGAGCTTTGCTTTTGTTTAAGAGTTGGATTATTAACCATCTCTTAACTGTGTAATAATACAAAGAGCTTTTCCTCTTTTCTTGTTTTTTGAGGTTGCACCATTTACATAACAGTACCTTTCAGTCCTTCAAAGGCAAGAGTTGTTTATCTTAGGAATACCTCTGAATCCACATAATATTCCGACCAAATAGAAATAACTTAGTCATATAACAAAGAAATGAACTAAGACATTTTTATATTGTCATTGAATTTGTGAACACTAATTACCATTCCATGGGAGACTTAAAATATTTTAATCAGAAATTGAACAGTAATACAGTATTAGAGGCTTTCCTTCTGCAAAACTTCTCTCTAGATAACTCTTTAATTGAAAAAATAATAATAAAACACCAAAACAACAAACAAAGCTTCCCACTTTGCTTTCTCTGCCAGTTTTTTAAGCAGTGCTTCATTACTTCATTTCTCCTTTGTACATATATTGTGTGTCAATGTTAGGACAGGTATTTCTTGAATGAATTCATCAGTGAGATAGATAAAATCAAACCCAGCTCTGTTGGCATCAGGTTACATCACATGTATTTCACCGCGTTTAATTTTTTTTCAGTATGTAAATAAAGAAATGAAACAAATATTGCTTAGCAAAGCCCTAATAAAAAGCAAGCAAATGGAAATACTGATGTATAACAATTTTCAAATCTGAAATATTAATTGATTAAAATCCTCATTGAGCATCAAATTTTAAAAGAAGCCTTTAATTTGAAAAAAGAAAATTAAAAAATTCTCAACTTTTAGGCCTTACTGGCTGAACATGAGAAGCCAAATACTATAATTATGGTGATTTCTCTATTACTGCCTTACTGCTGTGGCTCTGGGGCTTTGCTAGGTCCTTCTATCTGACAAAAAGGTTACACAGTAATTCTGCAAAGATTTACATGCCTGTGATACAACATAAACCAACCTTATAGCAATGTAAATAAATTAGATCTCTCCTAGAAAGTGAAAATACCATATTTTATAAGGAATATAAAATGAATGTGTCAAAATCATAAAGATGAACTTGCAGAACTCGATATTCTGTTGATAACTTTGCAAGCAACTACATTTAAGAAGTCTTAAAGGATTTGTACTGGAAAACATTTCTTTTAAGGAAAAAGAACATATACATCATCTATGTGAAATTTGGATGTTGTAAGTACCTTTGAATATTCAACAAGATTGAGTACTGACCAGTGTAAATAGACTAGTGACAGAATTATGATCTGCTGCTGGAACCATGTAACTTCTGTCCTTTTCCTTTCCTAGTACACAGCCTTGTATAAAAATTAACACAATATGCAGAGGAAAATGCAAAAGATAGTTTTACATAATGTTCAAAGAACTACAGACCCACACACTCCCTCCAGTCTTAAAAGTTTTCTTTTCTTTCATCATCCAGCTTTTGCTCCTTTCCAGTTACAAGTATTTGACTGGATGGAGAACTGATCTAATCCAGTGCAGTTACCTTTGTGTAAGAGTGATGTTCAGCTGCAGTCTGCCTGCTGTAGAAAAATCACTCCTTTCCAACTAATAGGCATTTCTAGAAGCAAGTTTCTCCAATAAATTGATTGTTAATTTGTGTCTTACAAAAAAAAAAAAAAAAAAAAAATGCAACTAAATAAAAAGAAACAGACCCAACAAACCAGTGCTCAGAGGAGTTTGCTTAAGCAAGTGGGTGGAAATGGATTTGAGAGAATGGCCAGGAAAAATTGATATCTGAAATGGTGGACATGTTAAATGATAAACTGTAGCCTTTAGGGACACTCTTAAACTGTCAAAATTAAGAGAAATTTCACTGACTTAAATGGCAATCAAAAAAAAAAAAAAAAAAAAAAAATCAGTCAGACAACCTTAAAATTTCTTCACTTGCATATGTAGTTTTCCAAATATTGACAGAAAACACACTTTCACAAGAAGAACAGAAGTAATAGAGAAAATCCAGCTAACTCAAAAACAGCCTGAGCTCCAGCAATGTAAGATATGTGACAACATTGTGGGCTTGCAAGACATGGTCTGGAAAGTCCTGCCCAGAGATCTGTTCCAGTAATTAATTCTTTATAATGAACATCTATGTTTGGCAATATTTACAAGAGTTGTTCTTTTAGGGTTCTAAACAGTAAATTAAAACCAACTGGAATTGTTGGGAGACACTGAGGAAATGCCTCTGTGAAAGAATGAACTCCCAGTGTGGTTTATAAACATTTTTTCCTTTGAATTGTACCATTCAACCCAGCTTTCATACAGACATATTAAGATACATATTTTGCAACAATTGAGCATTTATCCTAAATTCTCTTTATTCTTCATGGCAGTCACACCTTGGAAAGAATTCCAAGGACGGTCACTGACCTCAAATCTTTGACAGAGAATGCTTTCTGCAAAGAAATGCCACTGGAAAAACAGAGTGCCCCATCAACGAATGAGTCAAAAATAACTTTGTTTTTTTTTGAAATCACATTTTTATGAGAAAGAAGGCTTTCTCTTAAAAAAGGAGAAAAAGGAAGAAAACAGAGATAGCAGGAGAGTCACTGAGTCCATAAGAGTTTACCAAATCCAAAACCTGTAAGGGAGGCTCAGGAGTCATGGGAGATGCTAAGACAAGACACTGATTTTTTTTATCATTTTCAAAGGATCTGCAACACAAAGGACGGGTTTGAATGAGAAGCCTGAATTCATGTAATTGTTTGGCTATGCTTGCCTTGCATTGCTCTCTTAACAAAGTCACAGAGCTTAAAATGTCTAAAGTAAAGCAAAGCATTAAAAACTTAAGATGAAATTAGTGGAAGGCAGAGCAGTGAGGTGTAGTTCCATCAGGAAGAGGATCAGACATGATGGAAACTAAACATGGGACTAAGAGTTTTTCAAGGCCTTACAATCAAGTGAGGCCTAACAGTTGAGTTTGTTCATAACAGAATTATATCCATCCCAAAAATTAATTTGGGTCCATCTGAAAATCACAGTATCTGAAAACACACTTTCTATTGTCAGGTAGTAATATTAGAGATTGAGATTAGAGGTAAAATAATCAACAAGTTTTGTCACTCTGGATTGAAGTTCAGAAAAAAAACCCATAACACTCCTTCAGCCCAGCTGAGAAATCAGATGGGTAGGAACATGTAATAACCACAGAATTTATTTTTCTACCAACTTTTTAATATCCTCACCCCAAAATAACCAGCAGAAGTGGCAGCATTAGAACACAGCTGAAGAATGAACTCCATAAAAAGAATTTTATGAAAAGCGTTGTCCCATCAGGAAGGATTAAATGCTATTAACTAGTCTCAAAAGTAATGAAGATAGTAGCCAGGAGGGGTAGAGGTTTTAATGACTTACAGTTTGTAGGTCAACCTTCCTTAGTGCCTCAGTGCCAAGCTGCTGAAACTCAGTTGGTGAAAATGCTATTATAATGGGGTTGAAAATGTGTTTGACTCTCAGCACGGAAGCATCTGAGCACACTTCTAAGCAAAAGTAGCTTAAATTCATCAAAGTAATTTCATGACTGGAATTCTTCTGATCTGTGACTGAGAAAAGGCAGATTTCTCCAAATGCATGTCAATGATAGGAGGTGATAATACGTGGTTATAAAAAGAAAGACTTTTCTAAGGACAACATATAATCAAACAGCAAGTGACAGAAAACAATTTACATTTTCATCTAATGGCCCCATTCATTCTATAGATATTCATTCCACTATTCAAATATGAATGAGACTACAACCACAAAAGTCAGTACCCTACAGTTACTCAGCAATTTTAATTTTTTAAGCTAAAAATATCAGAGTACAAATAATATGCTGCAGAAATCCTTGGCTTTGCTTAATATAATTACCCAAAAATCATACAAATCACCTACTATAGCCTAAATGAAATTGTTTTAAGAACATTATGCTGGTAAAATGTCTTCTTTAAACTTGTTTGTTCTATTTTTATACTTGGGGGAAACAATTTTAAAATGTATTATTACAATGAATACTGTCTACAAAGATTTCTCTTCTTGCACTTTGTAGCAGTGGAATTACGGTCACTTCAGTGAACTTCAGTTTAGATCTCAAACATGAAATATGGCCAGAAAATTGCCACATTTAAGCAAATAAAAATTCCTCTGGAATTAACAGGATTCATGGTAGTGTATCAGCAAAATTTGGATAACTAATGATCTTATAGAAAAAGCAAAGACGAGCATAAGGAAGAAAAACTTAATCTTTGAGTTCACAGATGAAATTTAATCAAATCTTCCTTTTTCACAGAGGATGTAATATAAGCATTTGTTTTACTAATTTTTTATTAAATGAACACAACAGGAAGGTGCACTCTGTAGGCACCATATCTAAACACAGGCCCAGGAAAACAAAGACTAAAGGAACAATGAAAAGCTTGAGTTCCCAAAAAGAGGAATATAACCTGGCAAAAAAAATACTTAAGGGTTATACACTGTGTATTAAAGTTTTAAAGCTTTGGGACAGATGAAAGAGCAGCAGATGCAAAAGACAACAGGGGGCAGATTTTGTATCAAAGCCATAAAAATATACAGCCACTTTAATGGGCAATTATTCTTCACATTTGTGCTGCAGTTTGAATTTGTATGAGGGTGCCATATGCCCCAAGAAAGGTGTGCCATCAAAATGGATGAGCAGATCTACCTCTCATCACTCCTAATCTCTCCTCTGCACAGAGTAGCAGGTCATCTGCCACCAAGAGTTTGCAAATGTTTTATGGTGAAGAATTTTAATGTTACATCATGTTTGAATCGGTTTATCTCTAATTTACTGCGGCACAGTTTAACTGCTAGAAAGACAGGGAGGCACATTTACATTATTCCCATAGTTCAGGAGGATCCCCGTTGAGGAAACACAATAAATTAAAAACAAAGAGATATAATGGGTAGCATGCTGAGAAAGGCTAAGCAGAATAATCTATATGATATTATCTGAGATTTCAGGAACAGAATCAGCAGTTTATCCCAATGTGTGCTGTGTTTTCCCTTCACGGTAATAGTAATAAGTATTATTAAGTGGCACTCTTTGAAAGAATTATAAAGACTGTGCTAAGAAGGATTTGTGCATTTAAATACACAGACCAAAGTACACTGTTAATACAGATTTTAACATGCAAAGGCATTTAAATTCTATATAAATATATGTACATGCACTCACTTCAAATTCAGGGTAAAAAAAATCCTTAGGAAGTTCATAGTGTTTAAAACTACAGGCTGAAAATACATTTCTTCACCTGTCACTGTTGTGAGATGATTTCCCTGGGATCTACTTGTGAATTAACTGCATTCAAAAGAAATTTCCCATATACATCAAAAACAGTCATAATTGGTCACTCCTATTTCTTTTTTTCACAAGCTATTTATTTTTTGAACCATACTTAAAATTATAGACCAATTATTTCCTTAGCATTGTAAAAAAAAATACATGTCAGTATTATACACTGTTGTTTAGGAATGAATAAATCTGTATTTTGGAGAAACCCCTACTTACAGGACATTCTCATTTGAAATGCATTAAAAAGGAAAACAAAAATCTCTAATTAATGTACAAGTCTAATCACCATTCTCCACATGGAAGAGTAATTTTTCACTGTTCATTTGCTCAGTGTAATCTCAAAACTGACATAACAGAAAAGCAATGGCCTATAAATCTGCTCTCATTTGTTTCTTTAATATTCATATTCCATTGAACTACAGCTGCTTGTTGCTGCAGTCTATTACAACATACAAAACTGTCGATAAAAATATTATGAAAGGCAAGATGTGTTTCTTCATGGCTCTGTGTGCCATTTATTTGAAAAAAAATAACAACAAATGACTCATGGATTGTCCCTTAGTTTGCTGCACACTGGGCGATTAGTGATTAATTACCTTGCTGCAAATTGACATGGCACAAGGAAATTGACACAGCTCTGATTAATTAACTTTTTTATGCAAGACAGTTACTTACAAAACACTGCACACTGTAATTGAATCCCTTTACACAACACTACAGCATTAAGTTTCCTGTCAAATCCAAATTAGCACCAAATTTCATGTAAATGTGGTGAAACTTTTTATACTGACGTACACGTAAATATTTCTAGAAAGGGGACAGACAACTGCTTTAAAACACTGTTTTCAAATATTTCAGCCTCAGACATGGGAAGAATCAGATTTTTAGATTATTCCATACCAAACTATAATCAAATGCACATAAAAAAACCCATAAAGTAAATACTGCAGTAAAAAGCAACCTACTATTTATTCCTATGTTAAATTATAGGAAGACACTTAACTGTTCAAACAAAACTTTTCATCTGCTTATCTTAAAGTAGCTTTCAGATCTAATTCATCTATTATTTCAATGACTGCCATATATTGACTTCCTTGTAATAATTTTAAGTCTAGATGCAGCTATTCTTTTTGTTTCATGTCTTCTCATGTGTCAATAAACAAGCCACTGTTGGTTCCTCTGTATATTGCTACCACAATATGCCATTAATTTATAACCTTCTGAGCAAAACCTTGATGCCCAAGCCTGGAAACTGTCTCATCTTCCTGCCTAAGCTTTTTCCACGTGAGGGTGACTGGTCATTGGCACAGCTGCTCAGAGAGGCTGTAGGATCTCCATCCTTGGAGATGTTCAGGAGCTGTTTGAGCATGGTCCTGGACAGCCTTCTCCAGGCTTTGCTGCTGGAGCAGGGAGTGGACAATATGTTCTCCAGGGTTCCTTCCAACCTCAGCCACTCGGGTTTGGCCATTGTGTGATTCTGTGGTTATCAGAAATTGCCTTATATCTTCTTTAACTGGATTGCATATGCAGCCACCTGACATCACCCTAAGACATCAAGGGGTTTCCAAGAACAAGCAGAAGAAAATGGAGGACATGAAAGGATACAAAGGAATGGGTAAAATAATTGAGAACTCTTTTTGTAAAGCTAATGACACCAACCTACACCTTTGAATTTAAAAAAAATAAAAAGCTGTAACTGGTGATGAAATTACTTGATGTACTTAAAATAAAAATGAGAGTACTGCATAGCTGAAATTACAAATAGTTGAGGTACAAAGAACAGTTGGCTTTTCACAAAGGAAACAACTAAAACAGAAGGAAAAGCTCAGGAGGTAAAAAAGCACCCAGGCCATAAAGGAAAAGAAACAGTAGAGATCACAGAAGACGTTTGATCTTAAATTAAAGAACAATCTTCAAATATAGATGATCAAAGTGATCGATATCTTGTCTGGTGTTCCCAGTTATTGGACAGCTATAAGTTTCAAGCAAATGGAAGAAATCCCCTGTGTCTAACAAAGCACCATTTCCAAGACAAAGGAAAAAGGATGTGGTTGTGGAAAGCTGAAGAGCAGCACTGCTATAAAGAGATGACAAAACTTAGCAATTTGAATGTTTATGAAAGTCAATTATATAGTGACAAGAAATACTGTTTAGATGACACAAGGAATCCTAAAGCTCAACAGAATTGTTAAACTGTAAAAAGAGCACTGTCAGAATGCACTGGGAACAATTTAGGCAGAAAGAAACAGAGAAAAAACCCAGCTGTTAACCTAATCCAAACCATAAAGGAAAAATTGTCAAAACAAAGAATTGCACCTGCAAAGTCATACTGATACTAAAAATGTTTATTCCTAAAAAGCACTTATTATCTGTGAAATTCAGTTTGAATTTTGTTGTACACAGAACAGTTCCAAGAGCCATGATTCAATAACAACCATCAAAAAATAGAGTGACGCTAAGGTGAGCATAGGCTAAGCTGAAAAGCACAAAATTAAGAGTTTGTTATGTGACAGAATGATTTGAGATGTACAGTCAGCACTGGGGGTCTGGTACTAAAAATGAGTGACAAAGTAGAGAGGTTGTAGGATGCAGAGCTGGGGAAGGTGGCACCCAGGTCTGTGCACGAAGGGGTCTGATGTACAATTGCATCACAGATCATGATGCAAGATAATACTGAATGTAATTCTCACTATGAAAATGTAACGTACATAGTAAATGTAATTACTACATGTAATTGTCACTATTTAGCTGTATTCTGAGAGGATTAAGTCCAAACAGTCCTATTGCCCTAAATCACAGGTTAGTCACCAGTGCTGCCAGTGGCCAAGTGCTGTGTGTCCACCAACAGCAGAACACCAAGGAAAGGCAGCTGAGTTCCCAACAGTCCTTGGCCACACACAATTTTTATTATTTGAACTAAAGGACAGAGATATTCTCCACAATTTACTATTTTTCCAGCTGTCTCCCACTACCCACATTTAGGGCAGTGCGTAAGTAGAAAAAAATGTCAGTGACACAAATCAGGACGTGGCTCTCTTTCCAAAATTCCTGCTAGTTCAGATGCACTGCTTCAGCACTAAACAGACCAACAGAAGAATGAGGGTAAACAGCAAGGCCCTTAAAACCACATTTTTGGGAGTGAAATGAAAGCCATGTTTAGAGATTTTGGACACACACAATGTATTTTAGTGATGACTTAAGTCACCACTTAAAATATGGATAGACAGGAGGTAAAATGAGAGTTATCCTGAAAATAGTTGCAGAAAGACAATGTATACTGGTACAGAACACCAAAAATGTAGGCTGTAGGAGGAATTTCAGGCAACACTAGTAAAAAAAGAAAAAAAAATGGAAAGAAAAAAAAAGAGGAAAAAACCAAAAGAGGTTCACTTTACAGTTAAAAACAGGATGATACTTAAATCAAGAATATAATGCAATGCATATGCATACAGTCTTACTTATTTTTTTAAATTTTGTACTATCTTTATCTTACTTGAAAATCAGTGGTGCTGTCCTGAATCAAAGCAAGGCCCAACACAATGGGACAGAACAGAGTTTAAAAACCTTCTAAAGACATTTCAACGTAAGATGACATCAACATTTCTCTACACTTCTGTACATTGAGGAGTGAATTATGGAAAGTGATTCCCTTCCTACTTACTATTGGTATCTTTATATCAGCTTTCACTTAAACCCACTGTATTCAACATACAAACAGGAAGGGCAATTGGCACATTTCTCCTGGTTACTACTGGGTGATTCTCTTCATAAATGAAGGCAATTAATTCAGGAAGCACATCAAAAGATAGTTTGACCCCTAACTTTTCAGTAATAAGGTTTCTGTAGCCTGGAAATCACATATGGGATTGCTCTTCTCAGATCTATGGACATTTGCCTTTGGCAGGATTTTTGCACGCTCAGTCAGGAACTGCAGCCCTACAATGGTTAATTTGGTTAATTAATGGTCCAATCACTTTGGTTAATTAATGGTCCAATCAGCCTCCTTTGCAGGGGTGCTCTACCTGTTTTCTATGCAGCAGTAAGTGGCAGACAAAACCACCAAGGTGTAAATACAGTGCACTGATATATATTTTATCAGTGATGAAGTGACCTCCCATGCCAATTTAGCTGAAGAGAAAACAGAACAATTAGACATTTAGTTTCCAGAACCTTTCTACATTCAATTCAGAAATACTGAAGCACTGTCAGATTATTTATACCACATGAATACTCATTTTTTAAACTGTTCCTGACCCATATTCTAATTCAAAATGGCAAGCCTGCCAAACAGTTAAATGAAGAAAAAACTACAACAATAAAATCAGAACAAATGAATCATTGATGTCATTGCAATATATGTCCATTTGGATTGAATGAGGTCAGTCATGACTGACACACAAAACCCAGAGAAGGATACACCAAGTGCCAGGAGCATCTACCCTTCAGCTGCTTGGAGTGGCAGCAAACTGCTGTCATGACAGTACAATTTTCAGATAATTACATGTGTGCAACAGATCAAACCTGACAAAATCAACAGAATCAAGGTTTCCAAACTGAATGCTTCCACTAATGATTTGGCTCAGAAGCACAGTTTGAATCACCTTTTGAAAATTTCTATTTTCCCTGTGTAATTTTCTTGGTATTGAAAATATCCCAAAACACAATAGAAATGTCAAAGGTCTTCCTTCAATCCATTAGCAATGCCACAGGAAAATAAAACCTGGAATGTCTTCACTGAAACAAGCAACATGAAAATAGTTTCATACAGCATTTTTTAGGTGGTTTACTAATATTCCTAAGCCAAGTAACCTATTTCTAAAGCAAGGACATACTGTATAGACAGGCTTAACTTAATTTTCATTTCTGTAGCACAATGACTCCTCAAATACACTAAATCCTACTGTTGGATGTGCTCTTTATAGACAAAAAAAATGTATATTTATTATTTTCCCCATTTATTCTATAAGATCCTGAACCATCCTCCATCTATGGATTAAAAAACACCCACAGTAAAAAAAAATCTTTTTAAAACTAGGACATATGTCTGCCATACGTAAGTGCTAATATTTTCAATAGGCAACAAAATTCCCACATCAAGTAATTAATACTTTATGCTCATGCCATAGATTTTCTTTCTCTCCTAGCACATAATGCATGGAATAGTAGGAATATTGGGATAATTTTGGGGCTCTTCTAATGTCTGCTCTAAAGGAATGAAGTGCGTTCTCCTGATTTGCTTAAAAAAAAAGAAAAAAATACCAACTTTAGCATTAAAAATATTTCCTGCCAACAATATTACAGGACCAAAGGTTTCCAGGGAATTTTCCAAAAGAACTGCCTTCCCACTTTTCAAAAACATCTCATCTTTGCCTTGTTGTTTCCTGGTTGCTCCTTAGCTAGAATCCCAGGGCAACATAGTTTATTGTTTTAATATCTGTCCGACGCAAAGCAAAGCTATTCTCTGGTGAGTGCTTATCTGTCATATGTACTTCTGTGAAAGGAATATCAAGATAAATAAGATGTTCTAGGGCATATCATGGGATTGTGAGCTTGGCACTGACTGAATTCTGTTTAAAAATAGTTGAAACAATAAATAAAAAAAAACATCTACACTGATATTTTGAGGATGTGAGCTTGAAGAGCACTGGGTTTTAAATATTTTAATTATAAGGGCTTTATGCTATTTTAGTATGAATAGGAAATGAACACTCAAGTCCATAAATGGGACAAACAAGATGAGAGGAAATAATATTCATAATTTAAACAGTTAAAACAATAAAATTCTATTGTAATGGTACAATGGACTGTGAACTTACTTAGTATTAATTAAACTCGATGTAATGGCATTTTCTATATTGAAATGAATAACCAGTGATCTGGAAATTCATTTAGACCATTAGGTTAATTACAGAAACCGATGGAAGTTTTATCAGACAATTACAATTAAAGAACACGAACAATGTGGGACAGATTTATAAGCATTTGTACCAACTCAATCATTTTTGCTGAATTCCACCACCACTTCCTCCAAAATTGCAATCAATATATCAATTTAAAAATGGGCCATCAACTTCATTTGCCCTTGAGTATGATAAAATGAAATGAATTAATATCGTATTTTGCATTATCATATTTTTCTTCTTTTAATTCTATCACTTGACTGCAGTATGAAAGATTTATTTAGAAGCTGATAAGCAGACTTACTGAAGATGAAACAACTCTAACATTTAGGAAATCTAAGCCTAAATTGACTTCAGTTTAAAATGTACTACTCATTGAAGTCAAGGCAAAATTCTCTTTTATGGGCATGCTAAACATTTGGGAAATAGGGGTGTTCCTCTGCACATCATTCTGAACAAAGGCATGGAGAAACTTATACTATGTAGCTAACAGTGAACTATCCCTTCAATGTGTGCTCAGAAAAATCTACTAGTAGCTACACACTCAATAACTCGAGTACCTTAATGCTTACTTGGAGCTAAAATAAAGTCCAAAAGTTTCAGAGATCAAAGTGCTGATTTAGAGAGCGAAAAATACTTAGCTGCCTTTGACCTTCCCTTTAAATTTTAAATTCCATCTTTTTCCTATTGCCCTCCACAGGGCCTGGGTAGGCACAACTGGACCTTCATGAGGGATGGGATGCACAGCTGGAGGCTGCTGCCTCACCACACCAGCAAGGGCTGGGCCAGCCCAGGAGTGCTGGGAGCCAGTCCAGAGCACAAGGATTTCTACTGGAAATGCATCTCCTCTTCCACACCCTGCCTCAAAGGACAGGGACATTATCAAGGGGACCGAGCCAGGCACACGCTGGGAAGACAAGGGACAACCAACGTGACTTGCAACGAGAGAGGTTTCCACTGCCAGGAAATTCAGCCATTGGAACAGAACACCCCCTAAAATTGTGCAATCTCCATCCTTCCTTAGAGGTGCTCTGGTGCAACCTGGTCCTTCCAACCTGAAATACTTTACAATTCTACAACTTCATATCTTCCTTCTTCCCCGTGCTTTGGCTTTCATGAGCTGCTACTACATTCGCATTTTAAGGCACTTCTACATTATAGAAAAATGGGGGGAAATCGGCACGAAACAGTTTTGAAAACTTCTTGCAGAAATTCAGATTTGTATTTTTGCCTTTTTGAACCATACATATCCAGCTGTGTTACTGTCCTTGGCAGAACAGTGATACAGACATTCAGGGACAGAAATTTTTTTCTTCTTCTGAATCTTCCTTTTGTCCAGCAGGGTCTTAATATTCTCATGGATCCTACTCACGTGTGGCTTCAATTTGGAAAAGTTTCAAAACTATCCTTGACACATTTCTTATTTACCAGTAGATAAAAATTTCTTCAGGATTTTAAAATTCCCTGTGGCAGAAACTATTCTAAAGAAGTGAGGGTAAAAAGAGACTGTCAGTTATGTGCAGCCAAACTGTTTCATTTACTTTCAGTGAGATATCCTGGGCCTCTAGGAAGATCCCAGTGAGTGCTCCCAGTGAGACTCACTGGCATTTGGTGAACTCCAATCGTTCCTGGCTGGATATAACTCCTTTCAATACTTGTCTGCATCCTGCATTATGGCAATGATGAAGGATTTAACTGAAATCTGTTGTATGAGCTCTGCCCTGGAGATGCCAGTCCTGTGGGAATCTACAGCAGCCAAGGTTTCCTGCCTGGATTTCCTGGCCGTGGCTGTCACAGGACCTGTCCCACGCAGGGATGGGAACACACTGGCATGCTGAAACTCTGTTTTCTACATAAAAAATTATTTGTTCCAACAATAGGTGTGCAAATGAAAAACTGATCCAGGTCCCATCTTCTCCTTCAGCATAAGAGAACAGATGAGGCATGAGAGACTATTGCTGCTGATTTGTTCCACTGCTTGCAGAAGAAACAGCTCATTTCTTTCTGTATTACGTGAAGGGCCAGAAGTGATGGAAGGAAGCAGAGCCATGTTTCCATCTCCTGACATATTCAGAGGTGTAACTAATCATTGTGCTGGGAAATGTATAGTGTGATACATAAAATATCTCCTGGAGAAATAAAATAACAGAAGGGAAAGAGTAGCTCCAAGAATTGCAGTCTGCTTTCTGGAGAGCCAGTGGGTAAAATGCTCAGAGTCATCAGAGGCTACCAGTGGCCAGCACAATTACAAACCAAGAAGTTCAGTGAGAAAACAAGCTAGACAAATAAAGAAAAATACATCTTACAACCATGTTCCAGTCCTTCATGCCTTATAACTCAGGAGCAAAAGAGTCAAGTTAGACAACACTTTGAAAAATGAGGACTGTCCTCTTCCAAATATCTGAAAACTCCTAAATGTCATTAGCACTGTGAACTTCAAGTATCTTAGATGGCTTTAGAAAAATCTCAGCAGACCCTTTTCCTTTTGTTAAAACAATTACAAATTGAAAACCTCTTAATTCTATGATTATAAGGGGTTGTAAAATACCACACAGTTACAATATCAGCATTAACAGAATAAACGATTAACAAATTATTCAAAAAGGAAGGCTGCAATATTGTTGTCTACATGGAATGATAATAGTACAAGTATTCATCTCCTAGACACTAATGTTGACTTATCAGTTATAATTTCAATATTACAAATGTGCACGAAAAATGGAATATAGAAGATCTTTAAACTAATAAAAGAAATGAAATGAAAGTCAACCTTCATTTCCATTCACTTCTAGTGGCATTTCCTATAGAAATGAAGCTATTTTACATCTTTATTGAAAGTTTTGTAATAAGGAGAAATAAAAATCCTAATTACAATACTTAGTAATTGTAGTAATTTTGCGTTATTAGGAGTTGTGACCCTGTAGGGGAAACTGCATTTTGGCAAGAGGAAATTCTATACATAATAAAGAAAAAATCATGACTTGCCGACACACAGATTCAACAAAAGTGTAATAATTTCTACTGCAAGGGCTACCAGCAATGCCTGTTATGAAACTGTGTATTACACATTGCCCAGTGGGAGACAGATAGGCAAAGCTTGTTTATTTATGTATTTGGCATAATTGAAAACAAACAGGTGTTTGTTAGGATATCATTATTCAAGGAGCACCGCAGCAAAATAAGATTTTTGAACAGGACTGACTCAGGAGACATAAGGGAAACAGAGAACTCCAGAGCTCAGCTTGCTCCCAGTGTCTCTTTGGGGAACCAATATTAGTGGAAATATCATCTGATGGAAACAGCAATCCCAGCAATAAAATTCCTGGGGTACAACTCAGGGAGACAATGGCAGCAACAGGGTAAACTTATGAAAACCTTTCAAAGAAGAGCTATTTTCAGAAAATTATAACAAACACTGCCCCCTCTTCCCTAAAAGAAGCTCCCTAATAGTGAGATGAGTGAAATGTTTGGGTCATTTTCTAGGAAAACAATTGTCAGTCAAAACGTAGGAGTGCACGACAAATGTCCAAAAGAGAGCATTAATTTAAACTGTAAGCACTTCATATCTCTGTGTTACTACAAGAAGTAAAAAACCCCCACTGCTAGGGAAAGGTGACATATTACAAAATATTCTTGGAGCACCTGGAAGAAAATGCAGACTTAACTGACAATTTAATTTGCAATTTAAAACACTTGATGCATTTGGTTAGTTTGCTATGCATTTGTAGACTCCAGACTCCTCATTTAAAGGGGATCCCATATGAATCCTGGAAAAGCAGCAGCTCTAGGGATGCCACTGATAACGTTTGACAAAAGAGAATTACAGGACTGTAGAGATGATCACTATGGAACTCTTTTGTCCTAATTCCTGGTTATAATTTTAAAAATAATTATTTTAGTAGTCTAGATAAGCTCTAAGAGAGTAGAGTTGCATTCTGGATTGAATACAATCTTCATAAAGAACGTATCTGATAATGCTGTTAAATCAGACCATGTATTTTCTTTACAGAAGACTACAATGAACACAGAGCCAGGGCTGCTGCGAGCAGCAGTTACTGCTCCTGCATTCAGCTCCAGGTTTCTCATCCCACTAGATGCCAGAATGAGCATCAGTGGTACCACCAATCCAATCTAAAACACTCTCAGAAGAGATTTCTGCTCAGAATTTCAGAGGACACATCTCTACTCCAAAGTTTTGTACAGAAAAAAGGCTGATGGCAGCATCCATCATGTCAGCTTGTCTCTGTTCTTTTCATTAGGACACCTTTTTATTGCTCAAAATACCAGCTTTCATATATGCTGTTCCTTTTGTAAAAAAAGACTTTATACCTAATTTCTTCCTGACCCAATCAAACAGTGGCATGGTAATAGATGTTCTGTGTATTAAATCACAGTTGTGAGCAGGACAGAAGAAGAAACACAACATCTTCTACACAAAATGCAGAGCACACAAGAGTACTGGATTCCAAAAACTGTTTGTCACTGTTACTGTAGAACTTTTGACCATTTCTGTACAACATCACAATATAGGCTTTTTTTTTCTTTTTTAAAAATAAAATATACTTTGAGAATAAAGATACAACTGAAAACACTGAATTATCTATTGACATTACTTACATATGTTTAAAAGCACCATTTATAAACATTTACCTTAACAAGAGCTGTTGGCAAAGTTGACATTTTTAGGGGGCTTAATTGACATTCATGTGCTTTTGTCACAAAAACAGAACAAGAAACGAGCCATAACACTAGCTTACTTGTGGATGTGTATACTAGTGAACTGGGGGCACTGTACACGGGAGATCCCTCCTGGTTTGCCTGGCACAGCAGCACCCTGCCTACAAGAAAGAGAGAGAGAGTGGTATCTGGTTTTGGAGCACTTCAACTAAACCTCAGTTTTCATCTCAAAACAGAAATCAAGTCACAACCGGAGCGGTGCACTGAACCGGGGGCGCTTTTGTGATTCAAAGCAGAGAGAACCCAAATAAGCACAGTTTGACATTGGAAAAAGCAGAACACAGACATGCCCCCCAAACACCAACGCCGCTGTTACCCCGCGGGCACCACGAACCCCGGTGCCTCACCCAGCTGCTCTCTCTTCCTTCTCACCCTGCTTCTCCCAAAACTGCCCGTGGCAGCACCCACCCACCCTCCCCACCTGCTGCCTGCTCAGCCCCTGGCCCTGGCTGGAATGGGGCTCCTTGAGCCAACAGAATCATGTGCAGCATTCCCAGCACAGACACCAGGCCAGGTACGAGCCGGGTTACATCGCTCCCATTGTCACTAAGTGATCACTGACACATCTGAATTCAGTAGTTTTTGCTCAGAGGAATGCAAAAATATATTTGTGCAAATATATTACTTTCTAGTAAATAAGCTGGGTTCAGGATTAAGAACAAAACCAGATAAAACAAAACATTTTTTTTTCCAAAGGAATAAAAGTAAAAACAGTAACCAAATCCATTTAAACCAACAATTTTGCAATGCTCATTTTGAACAAATGACACAAGTTTAAAGTTATTTCCTTTTTTTCTTTTAAATGAAGTTAAATAAAACGTGTCAGGTTTTCTTAAAATTGTATTTTAGCGGTCTTAGCTGAATACAGATTAATCAGAGGTTGAAATAACTGTACTTTCAAACTAGGAAAGGAACTTCTTCACTTCTGGAATACAGTCCACCAGGAAAAGTGGGTTATGAGACATCTAGTTTTGCAGATATATGTACATATATCTGTATATACACACACAGGATTTTACACACATGTACACTGACATGCCTCAAGCTGTCAGGATTTGTCAATCACACAATTCAAACCCATCAAATCTTTATGGAGATTTGTGAAACTTGAGACATTGTGCATTGACATGCAATGGAATGGCACAGAGTTGAGTCCAATGTGTTTGGAAGGACAGGATTAAGTACAAATGGAAGGCACATTTTCCACAATTCTCAACTTCCATTCACCGGGTCAGAGTTCTCTCAAAATATATTTTAAAAATATTTCTGCCATTAACCAGTTCTTTGATTGTTGCTTGCAGCTGTCACTTGAAGGAGAAATATCAGAAATACTGAAGAGTAATAAAATAATTCTTGATATTTATGCAGTTTAACTAAGACCGTGACTACTGGAAATCTCATTAATTACTATGCTTCTAACCTTCCCAGACCATAGCATACCCTTAACTAACAGGATTTAGAGATGCTTTCTTTTTTCCAGCCATCCATAACTAATATAAAAGATAAAACATAAAACAAGCTCATTTTCCCCCTTACTTTAAGACAACACATCATTGACTGTATTGATAGCTCCCTCAGCCTTCAGCCCTTGTGTGGACGCTGGCAAATGAACATGCTCTATTGAGATCCTAATTACAAGCAGGATTTTCAGGTTAAATATAAAAGAAATAAATAAATAAGCCCTATTCACACACTCATTTGACCCCAGGAATGTGTACATTGGAATATGGAAGAATTTAACACCACAGATGCTTCAAAACCTGAGCTGCAGCAGAAGCCTGAAAATGAAAGTGAGCTGAAGACCCAGAGGCATTCATCCAGCTGAGAGAAACACATTAGGAAAATCAGTCATTTTCATTAGGTTTTAAGAATAATATAACTATAATGACTTCAATTATGCCTAGAAAACAGAGCAAAAGATTTTCAGAAGTCAAATGTTACAGTTTATTTATATTATTCACCATAAATCCTAGATAACTCTTGGCTTCCTCCATGCTCTATAGGTATTTTCCTTCTCTGTGTAGCTAAGATTATTATATTTTTTCTGATTTCATCACATACAAATCTAATTTTCCCTACTCTAGTCGTCTAATTTCTAATTAAAGTACTTCAAAACAGATGCTTTTTTCATCTCTGCTACTACAGTGTATTTAATTTCTTGCACAGAGCCTTCTAATTATATTTTGACAATCTGCCTTTGAATTTGTACATAATATTAATACAGATAACTAAAACATTATTATTAGATTTTGTTAGAAAAAATATGGAACTTTTTAATCTGCTTTAGTAAGAAAAGATTATTTCTTCTGCATCTAATGTTGGTATTAAAAATACTTAAACTGCAATTCATACAACTGAGGGAAGACTGAATTATTTACAGTAAGATCTTGGATAAACCTCAGAACACAGAAACAATCTACCAATTCCCCACTGGGGAAAAAAAAAAAAAAAAAAAAGTATTATTAACCCTTCAGAACACTAAATTTTAGTGCAATGGAATAAAGGATTTTTTTTTTTTTTTGGGGAGGGATGTTAAGAAAGAGGATTTTAATATAAAGTTTTGAAGGAACAGTGGCAGAGGGGGCCAGCCTGGGGCCAGGGGCATTGCAGAGACCCAGCCTCACACCCCTGCAGTGCTGCCTGGCAGCATGGACAAAACCAGACTTCCCAATATCAAAGACTATTCCCACTAATCCTCCTCTTCCTCTACTGTTTTCTCCTCCAGCCCATGATTAAGAACCAACGGTTTGATGAAGTCCTTTGCTGAAGCACCACAGTTATTTTGAGAAATAATTACTCTAAAAATATTCAGAACTGTGAAAAAAAGTGATGTGCAGTCATTAATATTTTTAGAACACTTAAAATTCAGTTCCCAGTGGTTTCAAGATCTCTGAATAAATGCATTTCCCCTCATTTTTTCATACTTTCAAAAATAAATTTTTTGTGTACAGTTATTTACACGATGCAGATAAACTAATCTACAGAAATACCAATGTACTTGTGGTGCTGCACAGAGTACTCACTGCCTCATATAAAACAGCTAAAAAAAAATCACTGTATTTCTCCAATCCTCAAAAAGCCTAGAAGTAACACCAAGGATCAACATGCCGACTCACCCACTAAATTATCAATGATTTTTAAACCCCTGCTGTTAAAAATAGCTTTTAACTGGAACCACTGTGTAGTCAGCACTCCAGGCAGCTTAGAAGTAAAGATCTGCAATTAGTTGAAAAGAATTTACACAATTAGCTGGAATGTCTCATGGTATTGTTTGAGGAAGTATAAATTGAAATAACATTTTCTGCAGGAAAAAACATAGACCATTAGCTAAAATTATGCTGTTGGTGTAAAATTTACAATGGTGCAAGGCCTCAGTTATGGGCCCAGCTCTCTCCTGTCACAGCAAGCAGATGAAACTTTTAGAAAGCTTTTCTGGCAATGGTTTAAAGTCTATATAACATGACAGAGAACCTGAGCCTACAGTGCACCACCTCACTGTACACATGGCATGAGTGCCTTGGCTCTTGAACCAAAAGTTTCCAATTTACAGTGCTGGTATTTATTCTCCAGGATTTTTGGGGGGAGTTACAAAAAAGAAGAGGACAGATTTTGCTTATTGGGGATTTGCCCCAGGACACAAAAAAGTGAGACCCAGGGAGAAAATGTTCTTCTCACTCTAGGAACCCTAAGGAAGCACAGCTTCACAGGAAGCTATTGGAAGAACTGGGAAATGACAGTGGGGCTGAGCTCTCACAGCATCCAGCTGCTGCCTTCACAAGGAGGGTAAGCCCAGAAGCATTTGCAGTGGCAGGAATTAACTGACTCCTTATCCAGGGCTGGGCTGCACTGGGTTTTACTGCACACGTGGCTAAAAGGAACATTTGTAATACAGGAACTAAGTAACTTACTACACACAAAGAGATTTAGTGAAGATTCCATTACTCTAATCCATTTTACTCTCAGCTTTTCAGGTAAATCAGTTGCTCTTTACACATACTTTTTTCTATTGTATTACCAAAAGGAGCTTCTTACTGCTTCTCACAACTAAGTACCAGTTTATCCATTCTTTAATACAATTTACAAACAGAAATCCAAACAAAGCCACAGGGAAAAATGATTAAAAAACAAAGCCATTCGAGTCTCCTTTTGCCTACATTATTATAAACTGTTATTTTAAGAGCCAAATCTAAATCTAAAAAAAAAAAAAAAAACTCATTCTTTATTGAATTCAGTGATTGTTTTTTCATTTTCTTTTTCCCCCAGTCCAGCTGGATGATAGCCAGTTCTCCCTGACTTAGTTCTGATCATTCTGATCACTCTTTTCCTTTGTGCCTTTAGCAACAGCTATTATTCCTAAACACTTGGGTGTTCAATGCATGAAGGAAACTGTAAAGCCACATCTCTCATGAACAAATCAGGAGATTTGCAAGTGTATCAAGGATCCTCATAAGCAATCCATGTCCTCTCTTGGTTTGCTGTTCTAAAAGTGTAATTTAATATTGGCATTTTCAGACAGAAATAGCACTATTTTTGTTCTGGTCTGAAATATTGTTCTGTGATGGATTATTCCAAAATGTCTCAGAGAAACAGATCAGAAATACCTAATAAAAGACTCCTGTTGTGCAGTAATAGTGTATGTTAGCTTCTATTGTCCCTTCTGACTAGGGAATTTAAAGAGAGCCTCTACAGCCTCTCTCTTGAATACATAATAGTAGTTAAGTGCTCTCTTAGCCCTTCAATATCAATAGTCATACTACACAGACTTAGCATGCTTTTAAATATGCTGTTAATTCAAAAAGAAGTGCTCTTTGAGGGCCTTCAGTTATCTGGGATCTCTAGAAATTGAATAATAGCCTTCAGATTTTAACACAACCACTCATGGATGGTTGTGTTGATACACTGGATTGTTTCATCCATTATTAACAAGGAATAAAGTAGCATAACCCCAAACCACAGGCCTCCTTTCTTCTAATATGTTAAAAATACAAACAAAACCTATGTTTAATCCCACCAAAGCTTATATATAGTTTCACTTAAACAAGAGGGTAGGGAGGAGAATCTAAAGTAGTTGGTGTCCAAAGTTGATTTTCCTAAGTCCAAGCCCCTTCTGACAGCAAACCTGAAATACATTCAATTATTGAACAGCCTGGGTGTGCTTGCTGCTGGTAATGACAATCTGTGCTCTATACATACATTTATGTACTAAGTCCCTGACTCACATATAAACTGATAGACATTGTTTAAAATAGAGGGAAGGGGTGGTGGGGGAATAGCATTAAAAAGGCAGTGAAGGTATGTGTCTCTAAGACATTTCCTGGGACCTCTCCATCCAAAAATTCTATTCAAGACATTAATTTTACTTTCCATCACTTTTCTAAGCATAGTGGATGTTTCTTTATTATCACCCCTCTTAGAGTGCCCCCAAAACATCCAATGAACTGATTTGCTTTATTACAGCAAACATCATTTGTAAGCCACCCTTCCAATTATTCTTTGCTGCCCATATCATCCATTTCCCAGCTTTTGGGAAACAGACCTCTCTCCCCAGTTATTCCTGTGCAGTATCCAGCACGTTGTCACAAATTGGGATTGGAAGGGGTCAATGTCATGCAAGTGAAAATCAGAGAAGCAACTAAGTTTGCAGCTCTGGTATGAGACAATCCCCCTAATTCCCCTTGTCCCCTTCTATGTCCCTCTGTAGGAAATAGAACTCAACCTACAGTAACAGGGATCTCTCCTTCTCCTTCTTCTGCCTGCTTAAAAACACACCAAGTGGCTGACTTGTTTCTAATTTCATTAACAAGCCAGCCTTCCCATAGACTGGCTGCACTGCAGGAACAATTCATGTCATGTTTCCATTCACAAAGTAAAGGAATTGCAGCAAACTGCCCTTTCCAAAACACTTTTAAAATTATTAATCAGCCACAGGCATTCCTCATCTGGTAACTAAACTGAAACTAAATTGCATAAACTCAACTAGTGCTTGTACCAAAATCTGCACCATGCTTAGAGAATTTATCTGTGCTCCTTAGTGAACTCTATCATTGGCATCCAAGTGTGAATCCTCATCCACACACTGTCACCAGAAAAGTCTAAATCTGGACATGCATTATGTAGTCATGTAAAAAAAGAGTGGTACCATCAGGATTTCCTGCAAAATATGTTTACTATAAGATGTCTCTCTACAACCTCAGGTGCACATAAACTCTGTGACATACAGTGCTGTTATTTTATACTGGGGTATGCCTCCCACTGAAGTTGTTCAGGATCTCTCAAAAATGAAATTTTTATTCCTAATCTTTCTAGCAGGTCTTCTAGAAGACATAGCAGGTTAGCAGGTAAATGATGGCTATTCTTGGTTCACTTGTAACTTTGAGAAAAAACATGAGAGAAATTCTGAAGTATAAACTTCTGAAGTAAACTCTGAGCTGGAATTACATTCTTCTTCAAAGAAGATACTTGAGAATATATAAAATACACTCATGTTCTGCTGATAACTAAAATGGGTTGCATTCATACGTCTGCCTGTTGAATAAAGATTGCAATAGGAAAAGAATCACAGAATAGATGAAACTGGAGCATTTCTGCCCAAATACAAACACTACAGTTTCAACATGGCCCTGCAGGGATTACAAGTGGATGAGTTTATGCTTTATCCTCTCATATTGTGTCAAGACATTATTTTCTGTTTAAATTACCTATTTCAGTAAATCTATAAGACAGAGATGTAAATCTAATGCAATTAGATGCAGAGATGCAAATTACTAATCCCTCAGTTCTCTTTGCTTACACCAGCAAATGCTGGTTCTGACTTATAAATAAAATTCTGTTCTGAATGACAAGTTGAGAATATAAAAGACCAAAAATTGAATCATCATGCATAATCCTGGCTTTAGCTAGTCTATTTCTTTCCCAGCCCAGACAGGTTCCAGAATTTCAGGAGCGTGAAAAACCATTACAAAAATGGTAATGCAATGTTTCCAAAGTTTCCAAAGCACTCACTTTTACTAGAAGCAATTCTATGCTTGGAGATTTCCAAAGAAAATCTGAGAGCACCAAACCAACAGACCTTGTAATGCACAGCCCCCTCTCAGCTACCTCCATAATGACTAAATGAATGAAAACTCTGTTTTGAAAGTTACCCTCAATAAGTATTATGAAATGCAATTACAGTGTATATTGGGGATCCTGTCCTCCAATGTCCAAAACGAGAAAAAAATGCATAAGAAGGAAGAGAAAACATTAGCAATATGTTTGGAATACAATTAACCATAATCTTAAACTGCTTTAGCATTAATTTACAGATATAATCAAGGTTTAACACAGAGGAGAGTTGTTTTCCATTCCACTTAACTGTATTAACTTTACATTTCATATATTACTTTATTACCTTACATTTCAGAATAGTTTGTCTGCCTGACTGTCCATCCTAACACATGGATCTTTCTCACTTGGTTATTCTTCTAATCAGAGAAATTTATTCCTCCACATAACTGCTACTAACTTATCTAGCATTGCAAATATCCCACCCAGTTCTGAACAAGGAAACGTTTTAGTGATGACCTTGCAGTTTGTCTTAAATTTTCCTCTGAGAGATGCTTAAGCCAGTGCTTTTTACATCTATCCATGGCTGGTACTTGGATTACAGCTCTAATTTTATTCTAAAAATGCATTTTGCAGCCTTAGCTCAGGCCCAGGTAGTGCCCACCCAGGCTCACCCCTGTTGACCAAGTAATTGCTGAGACAGGAGCAGTAGCTCTAAAACAGCTGGATTTATATCCAGTCTCAAAACATGCACCATACACAGTCTGGAGAGGACGTCATTTATTTAACTACTTTTAGGTCTCTCACTAATCAGGAAGCCATAGAACACATTTTCACTAAGCATCAGAATGATGTCAGAGAAATCCAAGGATAATTTTCTTTAGAGATTTTCTTTGTGTGTAAGAAACAGTACTTAACTTCTTTAGCCCTTTAAAATTTGGTCAGCTATAGCCACAATAAAAACATATGAACAAACACAAGAACTTAGAAACAACGCAATGACAAAGAAAGGACAGTACTGCTCCTGCTTGCTCAGAAGGCTTTCTTTTGCGTTATTTAAGTAATACCTAAAAACCAAGGAAACGTACTATGTGAACTCAGGAGAAAAATGGAAACATGGTCATCAGATAAAGACCTACATCTCAGCAAGATTTTGCCATCAAACAAAGAGACCCAACCACCCACCCCCAAACACATCCTTTCCCCTATTTTGAAAAAACACCTTCCAGCAAATACAGATTTCCTGTTTTTACCGATTCTGTTTGTGAAGAAATCCATCATAATCCAGTATCGAATTGTTCCCCATACTAGACTGTGGTCAAAATTCACAAACTTTTACATTGAAGAAGCAAAAATTCCCTTCTTAACAGTTTCCTACCTTCTGGCATAAAGCCGTATCTATGGCTGAAGATTTGCAATTAAATAACCAAATCTATGGAATTTCTTCCAGAGATCACATAGAAGAGTATCAAGTCCTAAGTATATCCTGTGTGATATAAGTCCAAGAGAAACACCTTCAAAAGGGTAACACTGACAGTATCTGTGGTCATTCTTTAAAATGTGCAGACTTCAAAACACTGGTTTGTTTTGAATACAGGTAGATTAATCCTGCTCCAGATTTAAATATATAACCAATTGACTAAATTAATGTTTATAAAAATAAGTCACTGGCATTAGCTTTGAATAAGCCTTGTTTCATTTCCATAAGGGTATACATTTTAATGAAGAACTCATTATAATGTAGCATAAGGCATAATTAATTCTGGATTATTATTATTTATTTATTTAAGTAAATAGCTAGTACAGATGCTGAAATTCATTTTTCTACTGGCTTTAGTCATCTTTCATAAAACAGGATTTTCTCTATAACGGCTTGTAAAAGCTCCACAGAGTTTTAGAAATGCATTAGCTGTCATCAGTGGCGTTAATCTACCTAGGAACTCCTCATTTGTATGATAGCACTTTTAACATTATGATTTTTGAAACAACATTTACAGATGTGTGTTATACTCTGAAAAGGAGCATCAATATGCAGGTGGAATATTAAACAACAATTATTTGACTGTAGTTAGAAAACTATTTAACCTGCTTAGTTAACACTACAGCAAACGCATTTATTTAGGAAAATGTGCTTAGTCAATAGCAAAATTTGAATCCAAGTGTACGTAATCAAATGTTAAAATGAGTTAATCTATGGAGTGACAGACAGCTTTTAGAAAAAGTCTGCTTTAGAGATATGATAGAGTGAACTTTTACCCCCAGATTAGAGTGCTGTGCAAGCATATAATTCAGCTTCCCAAACTCCAAACGTTGAGAAGTGTTTCTAGGGTATTTGCTGAGCTTATGCAAGACTAATTTAAATTCAAAGAGAAACACTAGAAAGATGAAATGAATCCCAGGTGTTCTTACACTCCAGAAATAGATGCTTTAAGACATGAACAAAGAGAATTAGTATTAGCAAGTGTACAGGAATCCTCTCTTCCCCTGGATTCATCTTATGTAAGGGCATGGTTTTATATATATTGCTATGGTAGTTCTTTACTTCTAATTATATATAAAATTCTATTGCAAACTTTTAAACAAATTTTTGAAAGGAAGTTTGCTACAAAATCTGATTGTTGGTGGATACTGCTGGCTTCCAAATGCCAAAAAGCCCTGGGCATCTAAAACTTCTCTGTCTTCTGAGGGCTTAAAAACAGTTTAAAATGCTCAGACTCTTCCCCTCTCATTTTGAGTGAAGGGGAAAATTTTGCCAGTGATCATGAAATAACTGCCCAAGAAACTGGGTGCTTAAACAGTCTTCACTGGGTTAAGGCTATTTATGAAGTAAATACAACTACTCAGCTAAGTGGGATGACTTGAAACTGTCTCCTGAAATTCCTAGAACTTAATAAAACTCAGGAAAAATAATAGTGCCTTAAGTAAAAGGAGGATGGGGATCTTCTGCTTTCCACTGAGCTGTGCTCAGTGACTTGCTCTAATTGTTCTTCCCCTCTAATCTTCAGTCCTTTCTTTCTCCACTGTCAACACAAATTTTAAAATTTCTGAAATATGGTTTGTTGGTTATGACCAGACAAGAATATTTTCTCATGTGAGTTACTGTGAATTCCACCGTTCTCTGAAACAGTATTCACTAGATTTCCAGGTAATTTCTGTAACATCTTTTCCCCCACCTTGCATTTGGGAACTGCCAAAAATGAGCCTCTCCAACAGGTATAACAAAACTGTTTTCTGCCAGGAATAAAAATGTCTTTTAAAATGGCCTTACTGTGTCTCAAGCAACCTGCTGTACAGGACTGATCTGTAATAGTAACACAGGTGCAACAATATTCTATATTTCAATAAGGAGAGTGCAAGAGATTGCTCAAAAATTCATTGTTCCAAAACCCAAAAGAGAAAACCAAAGAGATTTGCAATAACTGAAAGGAACAACATGGAACTTGGCTGTCAGACTGCCTGAGGCAGAAAGAAAGGCTTGGTATTACAGGTAAAATATACACTATATAAAAATAAGCAGGTGAAAATGATATTATAACAAACCGCAGAAACAAAGAAAGTACCAGAGCATACCTAGTAAAGAAACCCAGCTGCAAATCTGTATTTTCCCAGCCATAAATGAGTGTATGGGGAAAAGAACAGACTGTAGCTGTTCAGGAAAACTATGGGATGTATTTAAAACTAGATGGAAATACAAATAGATGAAAAAATCATCCCAGTTGCCATGAAGACTTTGTGAGACAAATCACAGAGTGCTTCTTACAAATTTCCTTATTAGGACCTGGCTAAGTATTTAATAAATATTTTACTGGAAAAGATAAGTAATGGATAACACAACTTCATTAAACATTCCTTTCTCATAAGAGGAAAACCACCTTAAATAGTATGGTTTTTTTTACTAGAGGGAGACTGTGTGGACATAAGTCATCTTTTTAAAAATTTCCTATCCATGATGATGTACGGAAAAGTGCAATTCTGTGAAAAGCTGGAAATGATAAAAAAAAATGTCCTTTAGTTTTCTGTGAAGTATCATTTTTAGGACTTCCCAGCAGAAGGGTGGGAAGGGCAGGAACTGGTGGCCATCAGGGTGCCTTGCTAGGCCCTGGAACTGCAGCAGGAGCCTCCAGGGGGCCCTTCCCAAACGTGTCCCTGGAAATCCACAGCAACGCCACCAGGGCTAAAGCACCACAGTGCCAGAGCGCTCTAATTTACTGCAGCACGAGCATCTCACAGGCACAAAAGCAGCCTTAGAAGGGCAATCCAGGAAGAAAAATCCATAGTGTTTTGTAAATATACAGTATTTTGCAGTCCCCAAGTAATACTTTCCTACCACAGTGTCTGTTGTGCATCTCGGAGTCTCCATTTCTAGCTGTCATGCATTTTCTCAATAAAGGTTTTTTTCTTCACAGAAGTGTACACTTCAAAAAAACCCCGAGCTATAACAATCATGTCACTGGTCCTACTGTTTACCATTATCTTCAAGGTTTTAGGGTTGATTTACATTGTGTTCCTCCCTATTTGACTTTAATTGTCTGCTTCAAGTTGTCAGGACATAACTATATCTTAGATTTGCATTGCATTAGGGGATCTTCTCCCTTCTCTACTGATCTTGTCTTACAGAGTAATTTAACTCAATTCTAATTTTCCTGTGCATGCGGGGTGCTCTCCATCCAAGGAAGTGAGTTATGTGTATTCAAGTGGTGCATCTTATGAATCTTGTTAAGCTTTACCGCCTTCTAGCCCGCACTGATGGAATATTTAATCACAGAAATGAGTTGGCAGATTTGATGTACAATACGGGGAAGCCTCGCGGCTGCGGCGCCGCCGGCAATTGAGAAACGGGGGAATTTGTCATTCATCAGTGCCATCCTGACAGCTTTGTATAACCTTCTGTTTTTCACTTATTTATGAAGATTAAAGGTACTTTAAATCAACAGTTTCTCTGTAAATGAATCATCTTTATTTCAGAAGTGGCCAAATTTTTCATCATTTATTAGGAGCTAAAGGAACTTCTTGCACTGACTGTGAAAAAGTTGGTACAGTTTTATCATGACAGTGCTGGAGACAATAAGTAAACTAAACAAGCAGAACTGTGACTGTCTTAAAAATCACACCTCTAATTTTATAATCTTCAAAACTTCAATTGTTTCTTCTCTAAGGAAGGTGGTGGAGGGAACCCGAAAGTAAAGATAAGTCACAGTGTTCTATTCTGACATGCAAGAATTGCAGTGTTGCTATATTGTTTCATTTCCTGAAACCTTTAGGAGATCTGCACAATTTTAACTAAATTGTTTAAAAGAAAGTTTACTGCTTAAATGTGAGAGATATCCTATTTTAGTCAATATAAATAAAATGCATTTGACATACATTGAAAAACCCAACAAAACCCAAAGAGAAACCTGCCCGCATGCATAAACAGGAAAAAATATCTGAAATAAATGAAGTATTTTGATGGAACTTTCTGCAAAGGTGTGGTGGAGTTTGTGTCATAATTCATAAAATTAAATTAATACTCTTCTAATGGTAATTAAAGATTCTCATTAAGAAGGGCAAACACCTCCCTAGTGTTGGCAATAAAAATGCACTTGGGACTTTAGGAGGTTATACAAAAAAAATCAATAACCTGCCATTTTATAATTAAAAGACAAAATAAATGTTAGGGAAAAGTCCAGTAAATTAGGAAAATTACCTTCAGGAGAGATTGAAAATATTGATTTTAATTTACAAACTATGTGAACTCTTCATGCCCTACTTCATGAGACAATTATAAGTCAGATTGTTAATTCTGCATATGTATTAGAAAATTGATTACTGTACTATGGGAATATTATTATATTTGTCATTAACACAAAGTCATTTATATAAAATGACTAATAACTCTGACTTTCTAATTTATGCAGGTTCAGGGTTGGTTCACTAACTACTCAAACGAGATCAATGTTAAATTCCTGTTTTCAACATAGACATACATCAGCAAGGAATTAATTCTGCCTGCACCAAATACTGCAATTCCATGAATGCCTAGTTAGTTTTTTTTTTTTATTATACTGTGCCACTTTTACCCTAATTGGAAGATTTTTATCTTTCTCAGTAGAAGCTGGTTTTTAACCACAAATATGTGTTTGCAATAGTGTCCTTCTCAACAATTTTCATCTCTTGAAGTCCTTCAAATTAACAAAAGTTTTTCAGCTTTGTCAACTGGAGACTCGAATATCTCCATGAGTGGAGATTCCCCAGCTTCTGCAGACATGACAACCTCTTCCCATGCTTAACTGCCATCCATGAAAAATGTTTTCATGATGGCTGCTTGTTGGCAGCATTCAAATTCCTCTGGAATCAACTGGGTTTCAGACTACAAATAAGTTTATTTTCAATTCTGTTCCTAAAGCTTATGTAGAAACTACTGCTAGCCATGACTGACTTCCAGCAGACAAAAACTGAATCTCTAACTCCAAGTTGCAACCAGAATCATAATCTGGTCTCAATCAGGTGAAAATATACATTTAAAATACAAAAACATCAAACTGAAAAACTAACTATAAAATGTAAAGAAAAATGCTCAGGAAAAAAATTATGATTGCATATACTCTATACCTATGTATGTCTACATACATGTATGTACTATATATATATATATATATGTATAAGATTTTTTGGCTGTTGTTCCTTAAAGAATCCCTGGAAGAAAGTGACTGCACTAAAATATGAAATAAAATAAAGTAAAATCTCATGTAAGACTAGGATATTGCAGTACACTTTGTGTTATACTATCTATTTTCCAATAAAAAGGCATTCATGGATCTTCTATATAAAGTTTATTACGCCAAGGTAAGGTAAAATCTTGAATCACAAATGTAGAAATGACTTGTAAATAATGTGAACCACACAAAGAAAGCAAATCTCACACCAAACACAGATTCTGTACTTTTGCATGTTTTAAAGAATACTAAAATGAAATATGGCCAATCATAGAGCAATCCTTACCTGCATAGAACTCTGGACTATAAACTGCACCAACAACTGGATTTAATTTCCAGCCTGCAGCAAAGAAAAACATAACAGTTAATATTGCAATTACTGATAATAGTAACAACTATTATTATTATTACTATAACTAGTATTGTATAGAAAATATAGATAAAATTACTTCAAGAAAGGTCATTGTAATTCAAGTTTCATAGGCATCTTTGTTTACTGATCTTTAATATCAGAGTCTGAGGTATGGAAATAAGTCATGGAACAAGACATTCTCCAGTCATGGGAGTGGAGTGGAGTGGCACTGGACACAATGGCCAGGTGAATTATCTTGGCTGAAATGCACATGGATTTACTCCCTTAAACTCTGGGATGAAGCCAGCATTAGTTCAGGTATCCCCATAGCCTCTAGTACAGGGCAGATGATTCTTAGCCATTGTTTTGGCTCTCTGGTCTCCTCTCAGAGGAGCCAGGACAGCTCATTGTGTGGACACAAACATTTCTGATAAGCCTTTGCTAGCAAGGGTTACAGGGCAACCAAATAATTGGAGCATTTTGATTCTACCCTGGCAAAATGAAAGCACAGCCACAGCACGGAAATGTCTGTGTGACAGGAAGGAGATGCTCCGTGGGGTCCAGTCGAACACCAGGTCTCAAAGGGTACAAATCAGCCACTGCCTTGGTCTTAAATAATCACTGTCCTCCCACCACTGCCACAGAAACATCACCCAGAACTCACAGATCTTCTGTACCTGTGTTCTGGCCAAACTCCAAATTGTTGCTTACACTTTGCACCTGATGCAGCTTTCCCAGGCTGGCTGCAGACACAGAGGGTGTGCAAAGCATGGGGGATGTTAAAGATAACCAGGCTGGGGGGACTGGAGGAGAAGGGGCAAGAGAAGAGCAAGAGAAAGTGCTGCAAACTCCTCAGTGTTCTCTTACTGTGGTGTGCTCTGCCACAGGTAGAGCCACTCCCAGCTGACTGCAAACTCCACAGAACATCCCCCCACCCACACTCTCTTTTTCCTTAAGTGAACAATTATTTTGAACTACTGGAACTGAAAAATTAGGGGTTTTCCTAAAGCACACTCAAATCAGAGGAGTGGGAAGCACCTTTTGTAAATGGGAATAAAGAAATAAAAAAACCCTGAGCAAAAGCATGTTGTAAGCTCCAGAGTTATGGTACTTAAAATAGAACTTATAACTGCTTCTGGAATCAAAATACAGTCCAGACACTGACAACAAAGCTTTTCAAAATCACAAAAACCATGATTAGAAGAATTCAAATGCACACTAGGTTTATTTCTGCCTTGGCCATATAATGTAATGCAAAAGCACAGTGGAAAATCATAAAATATCAAGGCATTATAAGACTGAAAAAGTGCAATGCAAAATCTCAATATCTATTCCCACCCATTCAAGCTACCTCTATCTCATGCACAGTAACTATTTTCCAGTAATGAACTGGTCAGTAAGAGAGGGGAGGGGTGGTTTTGAAAGGCAACTCATGAGTAAGTTGAGAGTCAGCAGCTTTGCATGACACCTTTTCTGTAGAAGGGACTGCAGTTGCTCTACATAACCAAAAGACACTTAGGGAAGCTGGAAAATGCTCAGCCAAGAAGGTCTAAAAGTTTTTTTCTCCTGAAAATACCATAGGAGTTTTACCTGATCCTTCAATTTTACATTCCACAGGATTATATTTAGGAACATCAGAGTATAACATATTTCTTAGCCAAATTTTGTGTGATAGAAAATCATTCAAATTTTGAGAATTTAGGTAAAAACCCAACTTTATATATGTTAGGGAATATCCAATATTTCAAATTCAATACTTCCTCAGAAGACCACTGATGAACACCACCGAAAATGAAAGATTGGACAGAATTTTAGATCTGTCAGCTTTTGCTGTCAAAGCAGCTGACAGACATCTCTCAGCTTCTAAGTTACACTAACAGTGCCACAATTTGTCTGAGAGAAAGAAAAAAATCATCTTGGAAGACACAGATTGTTCTTCACAGCTGAAAGGCAGGCTCATATTTCAGCTCCTTAAGACTCCCAGTGATGGCTGTCTCATCTAACTTTTTGAAGCCTATGGAGGAAATTCTTCATTCATGGTGAAAATAACAGTAATTAAACTTAACTTTATCTTGTCAGCCAACAATGTGCTGGCCCATAGCTGTGTGGGTTAATCAAGTTTGATGAGAGTTGATGTATCCAAGCGAGCAGCTGCCAAGTAACCCTTCTGCATCAGCTGGAGGAGGCAAATTCTCGGCTGTGGGTGTAATTTTGTGCATTTTTCTTACTGTCACAATATTAATCTCCTTCTTGAGTTGAAGCTATAAAAGATTGAAACTTAAAAACCAGCCAAGGAAAGAAAAAATCCTCTGCTGGACCCAGCTCCCCCGCCATCCAGAGCAGCATGTGTCCAGTGTGCTGAAGGGAAGGAAATGATCCTGGGGTAACAAGCTGAGGCAGAAAATGGGGCACAGAAGCACAGAGAGGATTATTTTTGCTTCATAGACTGGAGAGGCCACCATGGCCAGAGAAAGGCTTGGGTAGGAAAGAGCCCTTTTACTCCACTTCCTTCCCTCCTGCTTGCTACCCAGGTAGGGAGAACAGGGAATGGGAGAAGATTTAACTGTGCTAATAGGCACTAGATATGATTTTGTATCTGAATTTAGAGCAACAGAAGACAAATCCAAAAAAAACAACAGTATAAACTTTAAAATATATTTATCCTTTTACAGTTCTCTGTTTCATGTTCCTCATTTATTGCTGCAGTTCTCTGAATGTACTTGCCCATAATTCTCTGTACCCTACAAGCCTTGGATGAGCATCCTGAATCGCAACATGGGCATCAGAAGAATGTACAACTGGGAACAGGATAGGTTGGAACATCTAAAAATGTCTCAAATACTTTTGCTATCATGTAGCCCTCCTGATTCTGAATTTCTTTGCAAAGAGAAAGCAGTTGTATCTCCAAAGCACGAGGTGAGCCATCAAACTCATCCTGACTGATAAGAAACCCACAAAAAAAAGCTCTCCCAGCAACTGCCATTTGGGGAATCAAAAGTCACTGGCAAGCACACTTATTTCAAAGACCATTTTGGACACAAAAGCATACCACTTATTTGAAAAAAGCTGTATATATTTACAAAAGAAAAAACTTTTGTGCCTTGAAATCTAATTCTGCAATCCTATTAACAACATGAGCCCTGTTATCAAACAACCAGCTGTATTCAGGAATGAAACACAAAACAGAGTGTATCTTGTTTTTAAATTAAAATAAATATCAGTTCCTGATGTTTTGATAGAATACAACATATGCCCCAACTACCTTTTGAATACCTGCCAACAACATGCCAGTCACAATGCACACTTTGAAAGATAAAGAGAGGCATTAAAAAGTAAGGGGTTCTGAAGCAAACAAAAAGGCATGTTCAAACAAAATGTTTCTGGCTACCTGCATCAGAAGAGTCTTGCAAATTTTAACATGCTGGTGGAAAGAACTGGCCTTATAAGTTTATTTAAAAGATGAGACCTTTACTTTAGACAACAATAATCTTCAGTAAATAATTATCTCTAGCAGTGGTTAATTCCTGACAAAATGATAAAGAACTGGACTCATACCATGCCAGGATGACTGATAGTATAAGCCCTGATGAAACTAAATGACGCCCCTTACACGGCTGCACTTCATTCCTTGTTGCTTGTGATGATTATGCAAGAGGGACGTGATTGTCCTTGTGTGTTTACTTTAGGGGACTTCAGATATTAAAAAAGAAAAAAAAGGAAAAAGGATGAAAATAATCAAAAGCTATGAATTGCAATCAGAGGTTTGCTTGGTGGATACCTGGCAAAAGATGTTCATAAGAATATTCTGCATGCAGCAGCTTGGATGTCTGGGTTCACAATAAATAAATGCTACTTATTTATGCACTGAACAGGGTATTTCATACTTTTGGTGATATGTAGATAGGATGGAACAGGATGGAAAATGACCAACAAAACACTTCAAGTGGGAAACACTTAACAGCAGATTTTGCTCATAGATTTTGGTCTTAGATATTAATAAATGAGAATGTATAACCTAAGTAATCCTGAAGTGCAGGGCATAGATATGAACCTCCTCTAAACACAGCTAAAAATCTCCCATCTCTTGTTGCCAGCATTCCCCTCCTTCAGCATTGGCTGTGCTGATATGTAGCATGTTATTTGCTCATGAACACTTTTGTAGCCTTAGGATAATATGAATACAAAATATGCATCATCATTTATAGAAAAACTACTTTTATCATTACAATATAGCAGGTAGAGCTCATAGTCTCATATGCAAATGGTTAATTTAGCTCTGTATTGCAACAAAATCTCTTTATGTGATCCAGTCATGCCTTGTGTCTCTCTCTAGATTCACTGGGATGCCTTAAAACCAGTAAAAACCAAGGAATTTTCCCATCTGCATAATTTGCCAAGCTTCACATGTACTTACAAAATGAGGAAGAAAACAGTTTCTAAGAATGAGGAATTTCAGCCCCTTCTTCTTCAGATCATTTTAAGCAGCTCAACTATCATGCCACATGAAAACCATCCCTGTGTTTTATTTTTACTGTGCTATGAGAAAATGATGAGCCTTTCATTAAAAAATAAAGCCACTGTGTGCCCTGGATTTTAGTAAAACATCACTAATGAGACCTCAAATACAGAAAATATGATCCATTATATTTCAAAATGGAAAACAGTCTAATCTACCTCGGGAAACCTTTATGTGCACATTTCATCTGCTTTCTACTAGATGGGAAAAACTGGATTAAATTGAAAAGCAAATACCAACAACTACACAGTCTAGCAAAACTGAAAGCATGATTGCAATTAACTTCAGTTCATGTGCTATTATTTGACATGGCTGAGTTAGGAACTTGTTTGAATTTGAATTTTCTGAACTGGTAAAGGCACACTCAAGCACATGATCAAACACTCTCAAAGGAAACATTCAAATAATGTATTCTTTCCAAATGCCTCAAATAACTATGGATTCTTTTTCTGTCGTTAATATACAACATTACACCAACTTAGGCCAGCATTAAAATGAATTTTATTTTTAGATAGCTTGGAATTCTGATTTCTTCATGGGAAAAGAAAAAAGCTGGAAGCAGCACCTGATAGCAGTCTGCCCTTCTTCTAACAAATTGTGGAAGAAAGACGTGGAAAATGATCTTTGACCAGATGTGTGGCCTCGTACTAAAAGCTTCTACAGGGAAGACGTTCTTGCCGGTCTCCCTCCCTCCATCCCACAAATCAAGCCGAATCCTCCCATCATTCACTCATCACTACATTAAAAAAGCAGAGAACAGCACTCTCCCATCGGGTCCATTGTCCGCCACAAAAGCCACCGGGGTCAAACACTGGGACTGCAGTCAGAGGGATTCCTGCTCTGCCCACTGGCTGGGAATCAGCCAAGCTCTCAAAAGGTTCCTTCCCAACCCCATCATGTCTTGGGACTCTGAGCCCCAGGAATGCAAGAGATGCAGAGTGGGACATCCCAGGAGCAGGTGAGGGCCCCGTTGAGCAGGACTGGGCTCTGGCATGCAGGAACAGGCACCCAGAGCAGGGGGGCTCATGCACTTACCATTCGTGTAAGGGTTGACGGTCTTTTTATTTGTCATTACACGTGCTGTGGCATTATTTACCTAAGCACATAGAACAGGGGATTAGAAAGGGTTACGGGGAGGGCCCATGTCACTATTAAACGCATGCATTATTACTGCTATTAGTCATGTGAAAATAAAACGCAATTTAATTTATAAAAGGCAACAGGTGCATAACAAAATCATACTATTTATAATTACATTTACTTTCATAACCATTTTAACTTACAAATCATTTCAATAAAGCAACATCATATCATTTAAACTTTAATAAAAAGACATTAAAAGCAAATTAAAAGGTACTGCATAATTTAAGACTTAAGAGCATGCTTGTATTCCATGATAACACTGATACAATAAATACTCAAAAAAGAAAAAAAAAAAGATTATATGAAGGAACATGCAGTGGAGTAGAAAGGAAAGAGACAAGGTACAAGGAAACAAAATGTCAAAAAAGGGACAAACGAATTTTAGCAGTGTGCAACATAACCCTTTAGAAGAGAAGTACCATTGGAAAAGCAACATCTAGCATTCAACACTTGGAACAAGAGCCTTTTTCATTGCAAGAATTAACAAAATCATTCAAGCTTTAAAATCACAGCTAACAAAAGGATAAAAAGAGGGTGCATTATTTAACACAATATGGAGTTAACAATCTGAGTAAGATGTGCACGAAGTCATATCCTCAATCCAATCAGTGCCTCCCAGGCTTGCTTAAAACGTACACTCAATTACAGGCGTACCAATATATAGAAAAAAATGTAGCATCAAGAAAACTTAATACAACAAGTCAAAAAAATCCACGTGGTATATCAGCGCTAAATACGTGAAACGGCAGATGGACTTCTCCACTTACCATTCAGCACCATCGCCAGCATGGGTATGTATACAGTTACCATGGTTACTGAGAGTTTGGTGAGGGCCCTAAGCGCTACCGTCGAGGGGGAAAATGAAAAGGCAAAATATGCAACATCTTACTCAAAAGACGACAGCATTTTCAATTGGTAATTCTTTTTTCTTTTTTTTTTTTTTTTTTTTTTTTTTTNNNNTTTTTTTTTTTTTTTTTTAATTCTAACAAATACGACTGAGGCAGTGTTGGAGGGGATCCAGTGGCATGGCAAACATCGCTGGAGGTTTTTGGAGATGGGGATGGCTCAGGCCACCCGGCCAAAAGAGCATCATGGCTTCCTTAAAATTAAATGTGAAAATCGCTCGGTCTCTGGTCTGGCTTTGTTTCTTGTGCATCTTTTGGATGCTTCTTTCCCAATCTGAATTTTTTGAAAGCCACTGTGGATCCCACATCAACCCTGCAGCAACAAAAAGAAAAAAAAAAAAAACCAAAAAAAAAGGAAAAAAAAGGAAAACAAAAAAAAAAAGAAAAAAACAACCTTTTGTTTGTTTTTGTTTTGTCTGTCACACTTTTTTTTTGTTCTTTTTGTTCTCAATTTTTCTAATTTTTTTTGTTGGCTGGTTTTTGGAATCTACTGCACCCATTTGATTTACAAAACATCCAAAATAATAACTTCAAAATATTAAAGCTTTTTTTTTTCAAATCTGTCATCCACCTTTCAGCAATAATGATGATAATAATAATAATTACAAAAGAAATAATAATAAAAACCCAAGTAAGGCCAGATTCTCTCTCTTTATATATAAATATATATATAAACAATGGGAAGGGGAGAGGGGAGCACACAGAAGACACCAATGATGCATCTGAAACAACAAATGAGAGTGAAGCAGACATTTATAAAAAAGATGAAAAGGAAAATATTTTGAACATGCACCTCGATTTTACGGCCCTCTACCACGGTGCCGTGTAATTTCTCCCTCGCCCTGTCCGCATCAGCACTATTTTCGAAAGTTACGAAACCAAATCCCTGCATGCAGGAGGGAGAAGGGGGGAAAACAACATGCACATTATTATTTCAGTCAATGACCACTTGTTTGCTTATGTTCTCTCTCTTTAATTTAATATTTTCTTGTCCTTGCTTCATTTCTGTAACATGCAAATTAGAAAAATTATAATTGTATTGAGATGTGCAATAAATAAGCAACAAATGTGAACAAATTTTTTTCCTGTCATCAGTTAGGTAATACCCTCTGAGAAAGTCAAAGAATGATACCAAAAATACCTTTCTACATGTCACTACAGAGGAAAATAAATCTAACAATAAGAAAATGAAATTAAAATAAATTACAGTGTCTTCACATAGAAAAAAATGAACTAATGAGAAAAGAAAATGAACCACATTTTAATGACATGCAGATATCTCAACAAAATAAAAAACATGTGCACAAAATTCAACACTGAATGTCAATATACTCTAAACATTGCCTACTTAGTCATGCTGTTGTGATTGTAAGAAACACTGTTCCCATGCAACACTAGGGTAACTTAAACTTTTGTCAAACTATACAGCCTTTACTTATTTTTTTATAAAAGGAAAAAAGAAAAAAAAAGAAAACCACCAACAAAACAAAAGTACTTTCAGAACAAAGTATAAACTTTCTCGTATTAACAGATCAAAGAAAATCACATGATGTGAATAGAAAAAGAAACTGATAAAAGAAGAAAAATGCAAACATTTTGAATAAGTTTAACTGCTTCATTTACTTGTTCTGCACATTATTTTCCACACAACAACATGCAACTGGTAAAACACCAGAATCCCGTGTTAGTGGGACAAATCTGAAATTCTGCTTACGACAATACTAGGCTAAAACAAACATTTCAAATCCTACTAAAATGCCTTTTATGCCCTAAGTTAAACTAAACAGTTTAAAATGGCAAATATTTTAGAAAAATCTGACAGTGAAGAACATTTTAGAAACATACACCAACCCTTTGAAGTAATTCTTGCATTAGCACTGCAATGCCTTTGCATGCCTCTCAAAGTTATCCAAACAAACGCTCCTCTACATCCCCAAGCTTTCACACCGAGAACCATTTCCAAGTTGCACGTGGTGCTTTGCATACAGGCAGTGCTCACATAGTTTAAGTGCTACTAAAACCAGGTTTTTCAAATTTCTATTTTAGCCTGAACTCTGTTCTGCTCCTGAGCAATCAGCCACTCACCACAGCTCCTCATCTTTCTGAGTTTTGCCAGTGTTCACCCACTTCCTCTCTGCAGTGCTACCTATTGCACAAAGTGACTAGTTTAAAAAAAAAGGAGGGGGGAATAATAATAAAAAGAAAGGGAAGACATTTCTGCATTCATTTACACAAATGGGAGACCAAATGTCATACTAAGGCAAAACTGACACTAAGCAGTGAGAAAAAGAATGAGTATGGACTACAAAACTAATTAGTCAACTATCAACCAAAAAGTGAAGTAACTCTCAGGATAATTCCCTGGCTTATTTGGGTTATTTCACCTACTCAAAGAACTCAGTTATTCCCATTTATAATGCAAAAAGTGACATTTATGTACAGCAGTGGTCTCTGTTTTGTGCTCTCCAAGGCAGCTTAAGCACAGCTACTCTTCCCCGTGTAAATCCAGCCTGACGCCTGAGCTCCAAAGTGCTCTGTCAGCAGCTGCAGCTCCAGCTGAAGCCATTCTCAGAACATCTGATTCCACACATTTTCTCCACACCTCTCTCCACAATTTTAGCACAAGGCCACGACCTCACTTGCCACAAGACACTGAGGATGTAACTCTCTTTTTCCCAAAGCACCAGGAGCGGAGAGAGAAAGTAAATCCCCCTTCCCAGCACTAATCTCCATGGTTTAGATCCCCGTACAGGCTTTTCTTATACCTAAACCCATCCTCAGCTTTCAACTTTTATTTCTTCTACAAATGCTTTGTCCCATCTTGTTAAAGCTCTGTAACAAAACCCTCCTAATTTAGGATGCCATTGAGAAAATGTCACGGCAGAAAACATCACTGGCTCCATGATCTAAGCAGAGTAGCTCCATTCAGTAGCAGAAATTCCCCCAATTCTGTTTGGTTTTTTCCTATTCTCTTGCCTGGGCAATTGTGCCTTCTTGGATTTGCAAATTGCAATTGGTGGGAGTTTAGTCAAAATTTTCTGTCACTCTCTTTAGCTCACAGCATTACCAGTTAACTTTTGTTCAAGCAGCTAAAGAGAAAGATAAAAACCTAATTATACTAAAAAAATAGGAAAACATACAAAGTGGAGCTACAAACCAAGATAAGAAATGAACTTCAAAGAATCTGAAAATAATACTCATTGTAATTTCTAAATTTCTTATGTTGTATTCTCATAATCAACACTACCTAACTTAAGCTCTTACTATTTATGCAAATCTTTAACTTTACCTGGCTAACAGAGAAACTCAAGAACAAAACACAGATTCACCCATCACACATTCAAATACCTACACAAACACTTGAACATTAATTTAATATGCAGCTGAGTTAACAGCTGCATTCTATTTACTGGTAATGCAAATATACGTCTTCTTTTTTTAAATCTGTCAAGTGATTTAATAATAGCCAAGTTAGTATTTTAGAAGCTTCTGATTTAATTTTGGAGGCACTTTGGAGTTCTCCTTATTTGAAGAAATAGGTGTTAATGTAATATACATTAGATACACATTAATACATACACACAAACTGATTTCTGAACGTGTATATAGAGCAGTCTAGACCCTTGATTTACAGCTGATAGAAAATGGTCAAAAATTCAAAAGGCATCAGTGTTGCTGTGTATTTTAGCAAAGCTTTCTTCATTATTATTACACATTCAAACAAGCAGAAATTTGTATAATTAAACTTTCATTGTTTTAGGGTTTTCTTTTATGGAAGGACTCACTTCTGCAACATGATTTTATACTTTACGGTGGTGTTCTAATGCAATGTTTTTTGAATACGCAATTCCATTTTTCTTAACTATTATGGCATGAGAATGAGATTCCTTCTATTGCAACAATGGTTTAAAACATAAACTATTAGAATAAAAAGAAAGAAAAAGAAACAGGAACAAAAACATATTCTAGCAATTCTTATGCCAAACTACAGCTAGAAACAAATTTGAATTCTGATCCTGCAAACTTTGTTACCTGTACTCAGTCTGAAACCACTTAGTAGTCCTTTCAGTTTCAGTGGGATTTTATGAAAACATAGATAAGCACTGCCAGGAATGGGACTTTAATCTGGTTCATCTTAATTCCTACAGAATGGACACGAAATGATCAAATTAAAAAAAAAAAGAAAAAGTAAGAATAGAAAAAAGATGTCCCTCTCATTCCTAATATTCCTTTTTCCTTAAGTTTACATTTAACTGAGAGAATCTAAAGGACTTCTGTAAATCAAAATATTCTGCAGCTATACTTGAAAAAACTCTGAGCAAGGCGAGAAGCAGCAGCCCTGAGCTGTGAGATGCAGCCCAGCCCTGCCTCAGGCATCTTCAGCAGCTGCTCTGGAGACAGCTGGGCTGCAGCCCTGATGGTGCAGGAGCATTTATTAACAACAGTCTGACCTGATCAAGTGCACAACTGAGGCAGAGATGTTACAAACCCAGCCAGGAAAACCTTTTCCTTCTGAAATCCTTTCTAGGATCTTGCCTTTAGCACAAGGCTCTGGGATGTTTTCACGCTGCAAAGCCAACATCAAAAAAAGCTCAGTTTGGAAAAACCTCCTTATGCCATCCCCCAAGACTTTAACAAAACCTTACACTTATGCAGCCCAGTGCAGGTGTGGTGGTTAAAATGCCCACCTGGGGAAGATTTAGCGGCTAAACAAAAGTTTAAACTACTCCCACATGTGCTCAGCTCCACCCTGTCAGCACAGCCATCAAAGGTGGCCAGTGGGGAATGGCTCTGAAAACTGAGGGGATTATGCAGCAGCAGGAGGTCTGGACAATCCATGTCTTTTGCAAATGTTACTGAACAACCATAAGTTAGCAATAGTAAATTTTGGCCAGAGTATTCTGGAGATTCTAAACCATCAAATTCCATCCATTTTAGTTGTTTACTGAAAAAGTGATGAATGTTCCAACTGAGTTTGGGCTGGCAGGCAAGGGCACTAATTAATGTCTGAAAATAAACCAGGAGGTTTCAGCCGTTCCATTTAGGTAACAAAAAAAGGGGAAGGCTTTAATTTCAGAAAATAAATATTAACAGAATTAAAATATATCTGATTTAAGATAGATTTTTGATGTATGTGATTCCTAAAATATGACAGGTTACAGTATGTCTAGAACAGGGTAATATTCCATCGCTAATAATAAATGATATATGAGTTACAGGAAGATTGAAACATTAGTGAATAAACTTTTTAGTGTGTCTGACATGGCAAGAAAAGGAAAAAGGATATGCATATGACAGACATAAACCCCTATAATGCAGTTGATATCACAGATGAACACACTGGCCTACAGTTTTGCACCAGCTGATGCTGATGCAGCCCTGGCCATTCTATCTTGCTTTGTTTCTTAAATACTGAATAAATTGAAGTATGCATTTCAGGCAAAGTAATTTTGGAAAAAAAAAAAATAAATGCTTGCAATACAATAAGAACTCTTTTAATAAAATAAATGCTAAAATAGATTGTTTTCAAAGGGTTGGTGTACTAAGACTTTAACTAAAGAGGAAAGCATCTGCACTTATCCTGGAATAATCACATTTTCTCAGCTAATTTCTGAAGAGGATAGTTATTAGGTATCATTATCATCTTTCATTTCAATAAAGGAAAAAATACCTGTACTAATACAAACCTGCATACAAATATCTTTAACTATGGACTCATCTTATAAAATAAATTAAATAATTACCCTTGAAGAATAAGGACAGCAAAAATCAACATTCCCATATAACAGATGACAGTTTGGAATAGTTAAAATTACCCCCTTTAAAAGATATGAGTCCAATGATTTTCTTACTGCTTAGAAAATTGACTGACAGCTCAGAAGATGCTTTCACTAACATAAAATTTCAGACATTATTTTGTCACAGCAATGCAGTTGTTTCCTTTTACTCTTATATTTTAAACAAAATGAAAAAGTTCCACAGGTGAATTAAACTGCTTACCTTTGAGCCTCGCTCATTAAAAATAATTTCAACATCTAAGATTTTACCAAATTGCTGCAAAGAAACAGAAAAAGTTACATGAAAATAAGATAACTTCAACCCTTCTATCATATACAATAAAAATGTTTGTTTCAGGAAATGGTGCAACGCTTTAAAAATGTTAAACAATACAAAACCAAACATTGTTAACCACAGAAAAAAAAACAACACTAAAAGGAGTCAGGTAAATATTATTTCTAAATTGTGTGCATCATGATGCTCATTACAATCACTCCACAAAGGGACTTGAAGCTCAGTGAAGCCCCTGACAGAGAGGAAAGGGCATTAAACCATGAGCACAGTGAAATGAAAGTCCCAAATTTCTGCATTTTCCAGAACAGGTGAAGGAGTTTGGTTACTGCTGCATTACAGGAATAAGATTAAATCAGTTGGGAGTTTTTTTGCTGGCTTCAAGGACTGAGGATTTCTTTCCACCTTTGCTGAAATGGGTAACCATTTTTCCCGAAGAAGTTTTGTCTTACTGGAGCATAATTTGGAAAACTAGAATGGATACTCACTTTGGGGGGATTTTTTCTCTTCTCAGAACTGTATGTTTATAATAATATTAGAAGTGACTCTTATTCCTATTGACCTTCAATTGCACTCAGTTCCCTAGACATTGTTTGCCTACACAAAAGCTGAACCCAGCTGCTTGTCCCAGAGAAAAAGGCCCTGTTGGATCTGGCTTAGGAAGGGAATAAATGTTAGAACACTTTCTGTTAGGACACATTTTGTGAGGTGACAATGTCATGCATCAGGGGGTCATTTCTGTTATTTCATACGTCATTAACATGCAGTATGGATCAGTGTTGGCATTGGTAAGTGACTCAATATCTTAAACAAAAAGGCAGAAATTAGAGGCAGGCAAATGGAAAATAATCCAACAAGAGTCCCAGGAACTGCAGAAATGAGCCTGTACTCCAGTCTTTTAAGATATAATAAACAATTACAAGCCAGAAAGGACAGTATTCCCCCTCTAGCTTACTGACCATGAAAAATCAACCTTCACTTGGTATATTTTGGCTTATTTCATGTTCTTGCATTCACCATTTAATTGATGTTTTAACTTCAACTTCAGCCTTGATGCAGACATGGACTTGATATTTAAACAATTCTCCTCCATTATATTCATGTCCATGTAAAAAATCATCCACTGTGTGTTTAACGTGGACATGATGCAGTCCTGCCACATTTCATAGGAAATGTTTCAACTCACACATAGAGAAATTTCATTTTGTATCATTTCAGAAGCTATTACCAAGTCATCCTGAAAATCAGCTGGAAACTCCAGCCATTCTCCAGTGTCAGTCTTTTGAGACCTAAGACTTAGAAACATTAAAACAAAATGTGTTTATTCATTTATAAATTACTACAATACCTACCAAAAAAAAAAAAAAAAAATCCTTTCTTTTAATTTTTTTTTTTAAAAAAAAAAAAAAAAAAANAATGCTTTTTTTTAAAAAAAAAAAAAACAAAAAAAAAAAAAAAAAAACTATTTTAAGTGGTTTGTTTAGTTTAAAGAAATTAGCATCTTTTTCTCTGGAGGGTTAATTATGATGCCTTCTGCTATTCTGCTGATGAGCTGGAAGCTGCATTCAGGGGAGGTAACTTGTACCAAGTCAGATCCAGCAGAACAGTCACTCATTTCCCAGTACCACACCAGGATTCTTTTTCCAGTGGCTGTTTCCTTCAGAGGAACAAATACTCAGAAACACCATCTTTTGACTCCCATACAAACACATTAGAAGAACTTAAAAATCTGAGCTGAACATGAAAGATGGAAAGAAGTACAGAGGCATGAGGCACTTGGTGCTGCACTGAATAATCAACTGTAATGCAGGAGAGAATTCGGGTTTGGTGAGGCAGAATAAAGACAGTGAGAGTAACATAAAAACTTCAGTCCTGACTTGGGTTCTAAGATATGACCAAGTACTATTTCTAGTATGATTAGGTTTAGTGGCATTTCAAACTAAACCTGAGAGTTCTTGGATCAGCAAGTAGAAACCCAGTCTGAGCCCTTTTGTTTATAATCCTATTGCTGATGGTGTGTCCAGGGCCTGTGTGAAACACAGGGGATGAGCTTGAAGGCAGCTGTGGCCTGGGGAAAAGCACAAACTGAGAGATTTACAGAAAAATACTAACAAAAACCTTCAAAGCCTACAGCCCTACAAAACCTGTGGAGATGGGTGAGGATTCCTGTGTTGGAATTTGGTGCTGAAATTCAGCCCATGCCTTCCTTTTGGGTTCCTTACTCAGGCACTGAGTGTTTAACATCACACTCTCCAAAATCAATAAATGCAGGCAGATAAATCTAGATGTGTACAGCAGCAATATGTATGCATTTAAACCAACACAGATAGCTTTTTGTGAATGCAAAGGACTCAAGTGCATCACATCCAGCAGAACCAGTGTCATTTCTTTTCCTGGTTGTGACTGGCAAATCAGATGCTTGATCATACATAGATTAAAGGGGAATCTTCCCTGGAAATGGTTAAACAGCCCCAATCAGAGATACAGCCCTTGTGGCTGCCTGTAATATAAAAAACCTATTGCAATGCAAATGTAAAAAAAAAAACAGAAATAAATGATAAGGACTTACACCAAACATTTGTCTAAGATCTGGATCCCGGAATCTGAATGGTATATTTGAGACGTGGAGCCGTTTTGGCTGTGATTTGTTTTCTGTGTTTTCAGAAGATTGTGTCTGTTGCTGGCCATCAGTCTGTGCTGCATCATCTGTCTGCTAAAAGGGTAAAGCAAAATAAAGCACACTGTAAGTATTTCTGGCATTTTTAATACAAGGGGGTGGGCTTAAATTCTCAAAAAAACTCAACCAAACAAACTAAAAACAGTTAAATCTGCTCCAAAGTAGTGAGGAATACCAGAAGTTTAAATACATGAAAATCAAATCAATTTCTGTCTCAACAGCATACATTTCCAGTGATAATATGTTCTTGGAATAAACTGGAGATTGAGTAGATTTGCTTAGCTATTCTTAAATAACAAATTAATCTCTCTCCCTATAAGTTTGTAGAAACTCCTTTAACCTCTTCTGTGTTTGCAAGGTAAGGAACTGAATCTGCAGTCCAAATGCTGCCTGCTGGCAGAGCAAGCCAGCCACTTTGAAATCAGATTAGTGCTTTACTCAGAGGCCACTGGGATTCTGCACAGCAGGCAGGTAACACATCTCATCCTCGTTGCTGTTTCATAAGCAGTGCTGATGGGCACTGGAGGGTCATTCTGTCCAGATAAATGGTGGCCATTATGGAAAAGGCCTTGAGTTGTGAGAGGGAACAGAAGTTTAATCAGTGGTGAAGGTTGCCTGACACGAGTGTGAGACCCAGAAACAAAGTTTTACAGATTTTCTTCCTCACCAAAATGAGATTACGTCATGAGACTTCTTTACAGGGACACCGTTCCCTGGTTTTAAAATTCTGGTTTAAAATTGAAGGACATTGCCACGTGTTATAATTTAACAAACAAATTATAAATCCGCAGTGAGATGAGGAAAAAAGTATAAAATGCCCATCATCCAAAAAGTAAAATTAACTAGTGCTGGTCTATCAGTATGTTATAGAAATTACTCATCTCTGTTGTTTAATTATATCCTACAGTGCCTAATTAATTACTGCCTGTATAGCACACAGTCATTAGACAAAGTTCTGCATGGGTATGTTAAAACAGCACAGTCATAGGCGTTTGCACGAGCAGAGGGGTTTGGAAGAGTAGAAGGGGAAAGAAACTAGTTGAATGAAAAACTATGAGGATGATCTTGACAGCCATCACTATCTTTGCTCTGTCTTTCCTCTTCCTTCTGACCCCATTGTTTTTCTAATTATTCATCTTCCTCTTGTGTGCTAATGTTACATTCTGTCTTGTCATTTTGTCATTTAATTACGTTCAATTTTGTCATTTAAAGAACAAAAAGAAGAAATTGCCCATTTCCTGCTAGTATGAAATTTCTTTTAGGAGACAGCAGTTTAAGGAACATAAAAGTGGTTAAATAAAATAAACCTTACCAAACAGTTTTAGTACCAACAAGCCTGTTGAAGAAGAAGCAAAAGAGCTCAAACAGAACACAACATTTACATCAGCAATAACTACATATAAATTGAATTCTAGCAAATGAAATTCAACAATATCCTCCCTAGGGAATACAAATGTTCTCAAATTACAAGTACTAACATCTGTATTGCCTCTACTTCTGTGCTAAGAACACTTTATAAATAAAAGTCTTCATTTCTGCAGCAGCATCAGTCCTTCAGTAGCATCTCTGACATTTCATGGGATACGATGAGACTCACACAAATACAAACTTTTGTGTGCACTGAAGAAAGATTTAAAGGTGATCCAAACAAATAATGGGATCAGATCAAATGTAAACCTGAAACTGAGTCAGTGCCACCACATCTCTTCACCTGCTACTCCCTGAACTCACAGGCCCACAAAGTTAATAATTGATCTTTATGAATATTTAGTGATTTAAATAGAAAATATGGTTTATATCTGTCTAGAGACAAAAAATGTTCCATGCTAATCTATTGTTGTCTAAAATCAACTCAAAAATTCAAACTTCAGATTTTGAGTTAACTGTTTCACCCAGAGACACCACAGGGATTATTTTCTACCTTCAGGCATAAAAGGAGAGAAATACGAAAGAAATTTGGTATGTGAGAATGGGGGGGGGGGGGGGATGACAGACTGGAAACTCTTGAAACACAACCCTCCAGAAGAATTTGAGGTCAATTAGATTAATATGAAGAGAGCTAAAGAATTCTGAAAGTGCTGTTAAGCTTCAGGAACAGAGGGTGCCCAAGGAAGAAATTATATAATCAGTGTCCTGTATAATGCAAATCAAGAAGAGTAATTTCTGTTCATGTTAGCCACAGAAATGAGGAGTAGAAGGGCTGACTTGTACACCATGAACATCCCAAAACACTGGGAGCAACTGCCCTACTAAGCAGCTGCAAAGATTATGGTCAACAAAATCCAGTGAAGTTTCTGAAGGTGGTGTTAAAATTGAGCTACAAATTATGGGTGAAGAGGATAAATCCAGGTACTGTTATTTTCCGAGCCTTTGGTTGGTTTTACCTTTTTTAAAAATCATTTTTATTTTAAGAACCCTCAAATTAACACTCTCAGCACAGAATGTCTCAGAAGCTGGGTGGCGAGGGCTGAAAACCAGAATATTTAGCAAGTCACTGTCATCAACAATTCATAACTGACAATGACCCTCAAGATCCCTGGGGCAGAATTAACAGGGCTAAACCACTTAGAACGTATTAAAAGGCTTGGCAATGTAACAGGCTCTTTACAAAGCACATTATCATCCAGAAATCCACTGCTGTGCCTGGGAGATCTGGACAAGGATAACCACAAATTGAAATTGGAATGTGAAGATTGTGCAAAAAATTTTCAAGTAACAGCAAGAAGGTAAATCACATGGGGCAGAGGACAGGCTGGATTTTGAAAAATCCCAGCCAGGTGACTTTCAGAGCTCTGTGGACTCACGGAACCAGAAGATAATTTACCTCACACATACATAATACATTTCAGGAGAGTACCTTCACTGCTAGAGGACCTGAAGAGTGGTGTTTGATAGTCCTTTAAAAATTAATTGATGTTAGTATGTGGCATTATCCTTCCTCTATCCCTGCAGTCTTGCATGCAATCAGGCTGCTTTCTTACCCCTATTCCACCACATATTTGCAATTGTAAAATATTAAAGACTCTTAGTATATGATAGTCTTAAAACTTGTAATGAAAGTTATAAATACAGAATGCAGAAATAGAAGATCAAATTATCACTCACAGCAAAATAAGTTGAGGTGAGCTCCCTTTACTTCAGTGAGCTACTGAGTGTTGAAATAAATTAGAATTGAAACCTTACAGGTAAACAAACCCATATCAAAGAGGGCATTTCAGAAAACAACTTCTTTGTTTCATTTAAGGTAATTTCAGTATAAACATTTGGTACCCTTTTAAACCAAATTCATCATCAGGAGAGTTAATATCTATTGTTTTCTAAAGAAATTCTTTACCTTTAGCAAAATATTGTTCTTTTTATTTCCTTAACTCAGTTCTAGAAACAGAAAGCTTCTATTATTTAAAATACTTCACCCAAGTTCTTAAAGACTTCCCACTGAAGTAAAATTGTTGAAGTAATTTTTCTGGTTTCCCTTCCTAGCTTTTTCCTGAGAATTTATGACAGAAAAATTATACAAGTGAAGAAAACCACTAAATGAAATATTTGTTTGGATAAAATAAATTTGACAATGTTTTGTTTGGAAAAAAATATTAACTCGCCCCTTCCCCCCCCCTTCCTTTAAAGCCATTTTAATCAAAATTTGCAGCAATTTTCACTCAAAAATACATCCTAAAACCTTCAGGCAGCCTCAAATGCAAGCCCATTTCCCAGCTGACTCCTGACTGGACACTGCAGTCTCATCTCCCACCTCCAGCACTTGTGGCAAAGGCACCACGCACAACAAAACAATGGTCAGTGAACCTAAAATCAGAGAGGGCCTTGTGCACATTGCTTGGGCAGAAAAGCCCCATTCCCTTCTCCTTCCTGGCTAATACAAATTTTCTGTGTCCCTTTCCATCCATCACTGCAGTCAGCCAGCCCTGGAATGTTTCTTACACTGGAATTGTGTGTGTTTCACTTTCCCTCCGTTCTTTTTCACTAATACCTTTCATTTCCTACAAAACAATGATGGTGTGAACAAAATCTTTTCCCCTCAAATCCTGTTTCCAACACAATGCAGTCACAGAAGAGCTGTTTGCACACCACTACAAGAACACTGCTCCCAATCTCAGCTTTTAAAGACTGAATGGAACATAGACCGTAGGAATGCCTGAAATGGAACTAAACCTTTTATCTCTTTCAGGACAAAGTGAAAATAAGTAGTATTGGAACATGAGAAAGCTTTACCAAGTCCTGATCATTCTGGTATAATCTGCAAACAAACACAAATCTGTTGCATATCTTTAAAACCCACACCAAGTCCAGAGGAAGGACAGCCAAATTCTAGCAGGAATAACCTCTAAAATATTTACAGGGAGAAAAGAAAAAGGAAAAAAAGGAACAAATTATTTTTTAAAAATATGATCAATGGTAAATTAGGTGCTGAGTATATCATGTATACATGCCAGCATAGGGTAAAGCTCTTCAGAATTGTAAATTTAGCAAAAAAGAAAGCACCCACTGAATTTTTTAATAAATGCTCAAAACAGCACCTGTTTTTTCCTGCTGCACCAATCAAATTATTTCTCAGAGAGAAAGAGCTTGTGAATGTCTTCTAGGCATTATTTGATTAAGTTGACAATATTATGTGAGCAATGGTTGGGTACCCACTGTGCTGTACTTTTGACCAAATTGATTTGTGTAATGAACACTTGCTCTGTCTCTTCTCCAGCCTGAACAGGGCTCTTGATTTAACCGGTGGTGCTGGAAGCCAAGTGAATTTACAGCCCCCACAGTCATTCTCTCTCAATCTGGAGAGAATAGCAGCAGCAGTACATGAGCAAGCATAATTCAATACATTGTGCTATAAGCGCAGAAAATAATATCAGAGCTCTGCAATATACCTGTTTGATTTGATTTGTAAACCCGATAAAAAAAGCAATCGAGAAAAGTTCAGCAGAAAATATATATATACGTCCTGAGCAAAAATATAACCATGCCCAGTGTGTACAAACTGAAAAAATCATGCATAGTAAATCATCTTCATACTTCCCTCAGATAATATTGCACATTTTCCATTTTAAAAGGATCTAGATTCTGCAAAGTTACCTTTCCATTAAAAAGTGAGCAAAGAGAATAATTTAAAACTGAGTTCGGGACTTTCTGAAAATGCTGTTCCCAGATAAACCACTAACAGAGAACTGACAAAGTGATGGGCTTGTGGCTTTCCTGTTTTCTTAAGTAGATTGACTGATGAATTAATCATACTTGTTTTGGTAAATTTATATTCTGAAAAGTCCCAGCTCTGCAATGTGCTTCCCAGAAGCATAACGACACAGAAAAAAATGGAGTTATATACACAGATCCATCTGTTTGGGCTTAAATGTTCACACAAAGGTGTACACAGGAAAAATTCTATTATTGTGCTATTTCACAATGGTGATAAACATTACTAGAAGTATCAGTGACTTTTCTTGTGTACTGCATCTGTGTTATCCTTTCCTCATGAGTAAGACTACTGATAGTAAGGTGTCATTCCTTTCAGGATATTAAAAGTTGAGATTAGTTCTTTAAATTAGCTCTAAAGATAAAAATATTTCCAGTACCTCATAGTACACAGCATGCAGCTCATGCTACATCCATTTAATCCCTTAAGAATCCTTTCCTAAAGAGAATGGGCATTCTTTCTTGTTCTGATCTAATGCAAAAAGCACACAGATGTGAGACTTGCTGCTATGCAGAAAGAAATAAAGAAATGTAATAACATAATCATGCCTGCATTTGTTAATTTGGAACTAGATGATCCTTGAGGTCACTTCAACATTAACCCTTCCACAATTCTGTTGCTAAATTTCTGGTGTAGCGGAGTATCTCACACTCCAGAGATGCTTGGTTTTAGGGACACTGTGACTGAAACCCTGCAGGGCAAGCCCTGACCCCCTTGTTTTTAACAGTAAAATTCCCTTTTTATTTCAGCTGGGTCACAACTTCACCCTGATGTTATACCCACTCGACAAAGTAATTTCCACATTACCATTAACTTCACTCTATTTCCCAGACTACAAAAGGCATAATGATCCTGATTTCATATTCTTTACAAAAACATTTTACTACCCAAAGCACCAAATGGAAACTGACCAAAGCAATCACTGGGACAGCTCTGAAAGAAGCAGGCAGAGGAGCCAAGTCCCTGTCCTGAAGGCTGTGCCCTCTCCAAAGTGCTGAGCTCTCACCCTGGCCATTGGCCAGTCAATGCCTAAGAGCCATTCTCCCTCCCATTTCACTGGTGTGAAAGTGTGTTAGATGTTCAGTTGTGCCTATTATTCTTATCAATAAAATCCATCTTTTGGAGTCGAGGTGAAATGTGAGACACACACGTTTGGGTTGCGAGTGACGCAGGCAGGGTGTCAGTGCACCTTCGGCAAGGGAGAACACACAACCACTCTCTTCTGGAATATTTCCTCTCAGAGGTCCTTGAGCAGTCAGATGAACAAAATTTACTCCCAGGAAGACTGTGTAAGGTGGCTGACTCTGACTGGGGCATTTGTTTTAGATATACTGCCACATATTAGCACACCCTGGTAGAATCCCTTAATCCAATTTACTGACAAGTGAAAAAGAACCTGAATGATTTTGTGGTTTGCTTCAGCAGTTTCTGATGTTCCACTATTGAACATGCTCTGGGGTTTCAGCAGACTGGCTATTGTTCAGGGCTGAAGACTTGCAAGCAGTAGTGATTATTTCTCTCATTTCTAGATGGATGCAATCTGGATGCCGATACCACAGGCTACAAGAAAGCACTGCTATTATTGTGATAGCTTATGCATGGAGAGCAACCAGCCTAAATAAGAGATCATTAATTCTGAGGACAGATAGGAGCAATAAGAGAGGTTTCTTAAGCCTCTGGTACTGCAGGACAACCAAAGGGTAATTAATAACTTGGCTACATTAATTATTTCCCCAATTAATCTCCCTTAACAATATGGAATACAGCCCTTATATAGTGCTTTACATTGCCTTTGCTGGTTCATCATTTTTCTTCTAAAATGTTCAGCAGGGTCTCAGGGAATAGCATATCAATCATGTCTGGAGGAGAATCACCAAAAGCCATACATTTTTAAACTTGTGAACATGTCTCAAAACTGGGGCCAAATTTGCTGGCATAAAGAGCAGATATTACTTTTAAAAGAATAATTGTAAAATGTTTTAAGAGAGTTGTGTGTAACCAAGGAGTTGCCAAGTTCAGTTAAGGACAACCAGCTGATGTCAGCATATCAGTAATGTGAAATGGGAGAAGGAATGATAGAAGGTTGCCTCAATGAATTATTTATTGCTTGCATTGATTCAATAAATATTTCTGACCACCTACCGATCCCATCCACAACACCATAACAGCAATTAACAAAATCTTTCCCCTAATTAGCTGCATCCTGGCTCCATTAGCCAAGAAGGAAATGCATACACACTATGCACATCTTTAGAAGTTCAAACTACATATAATAAAACTCAATTATTGTGATATTTTCACAAGATAATATTAAAATAAATTCCTTGGATTTATCCTTAAAAAATTTAGTAGACAGTTTAGGAAATATTATACTGTCAAAAGACAAAAGCATTAATTTAATCCAAATGAAAAATCTTAAGTAGTGATACAAAGACACAAAGAAATACTCAATTGACTTTTTCTTCTTCTTTCATCTATTAGTCAGAAGTCTGTTTTCTTTCTGATGTAATTCTTGCAGGAAGAAAGTGTTCAAAAATAACTTTGTTTCAATGCCTGAAAGCTTAATGTAAAATCCAGACAGGCAACCAATGAAAACATATTAAAAAACCCCATAACGGTAAATATAGAAATCTTGATTAAAGGGATTTTTATCATTTGAGTGAGAGCTGTAGCTTCACACTGCACAAGCTGGCTCACAAAGCATTACCAGAACAAGAAGCCACCAGGATCCTCAGCACTAAAAAGTGCCATGCTCATGACATTTTCCCCCACAAACTGCCCATCACATTTACACTGCAGATTCACCTCTCATTTCTCTCCCACTGGAGCTTGTCTCCCTTGCGTGTCTAAAAGGACACACAACACTCATGGTGTGGTTTCATGAGCACAACACCACATCTGCCCTTCCTGACACCTGGGGGCTCAGGCTCCCTCCACCCACCACTTCACATAAATTGGATTATATGAAATAAGATATATAAAATTATATAAAATAAGACTTGGAAAGCATCTGAAAGTATCAATAAGGAATAGCTGTGGTATGTTCTAAATATGCAGAAATACAGATCTGCCATCTAAGTAACAAAGTTTAAGGGAAGAGGGGTAAAATAGATGAAGAAATGTTGAAAGGTTTTGTAAAGCTTACAGGTAAATATACCTAATGGTTATAATAGTCCATAAAACACTCTAAGTTACACATCGATAGGCAATAAATCAGGACATGATGCCCTTGAGAATAAGACTTTCTGACTGATGCAAAACTTGGCATACTTGGTTTCTGGAAATCCACTGATTCTCCCCAAGTTCTCCTGTCCAACTCATTTATTACCTTGATTTATGAAGAAATTATTCAGAAAAGAACATAAATCAATACACATCAAGGCAACTGTACTTTTACCTGTAGTCATTCATTCATGCAAAAGCATTACTGCTTTAACATAGAATGAGATTCTTTTTTTAAATGTTCTAATTCGCTTAAAAATTCTTTCAATTGTTATCCCTCATAAGTCAACACTGTAAAAGGCTGCAGTGCTGCAATAGAGCTTATTAAACTTTTGTTCTGGCAGCAAGCTCTATCTGGACAAAATAACTTTCAACATCTGCAACTAACTTGTACAATGCTGTGACATTTAAGAATATTTGTCCAAATGAAAAAATCACTAATTAAATGCTGTGCTACACATTCAGAGGATACTACTTCCTTTAAAAGGAAAAAAAAAAAAGAAAAGGAAAGTGTCTTTAGATGGAACATTTGCAGGTTTGGCTACAAGTTGTTTACCCTCAGCTTGAATCAATGCACATTAGTTTCTGGAATTCCCCTCTGAACTAGATTTATGTCATGCATGTAAAGTCCCTTTTTGTGAGAGTTGTGTTGACACAACCAACTGCTGAGTGAACTTGTGAGAGCAGAATTTCATGCTGAGAGAGAACGGCTGATTGCTCCAGCTCCAGCTCAGGAAAAGAAAGAAAATGTGACAGCGTGATAAAAGGTTTTTCTCTGTTTGACCCCTCACCTATTGCTGGATCCCTACTGTGACTTTCCATTTGCTCACTTGCATATCTTTGCCCAAGGAGTCAGTTGTTGAACCCTCTGAAATACAGAGGAATTTGAGGGTTCTCCATGTCACAAAAAGACACTTTCTAAATCACATTGCTCTTTTTACACTGAGGTACTCACCAACTTAACAAGCAGCAGTTCAGCTCCTTGCAGGATAGTAATTTCTCAAACTTAGACTACCCATTTCATGAAAAAACAGCTGCATATATTTTTCTTATTGGGTGTGTTTGGTGGTCTCATATCTTAGCAGGTTGCAGCCAAATGCAAGCAGCATTTCCAAAGAGCTATGACATTTTGATGGAAAAGCAGGTCTGTACCTGCTCTTCTCCAAAAGCAGCATCCCTGAAGTTTCCCAGTGGCACAATAAGACACAGAGAAGTCCACATCAAGGAACATTATGCTTGATGTAAATCATTCTTTTTCATCCTTCTCTTCAAGCTCACCCAACACCTTTCCTTGTGAAAGACAATTTAAAGTTATAGGAAACATCTGTTTGTCCTTCCCTTCTCCCACTTCAAAAAGAAACAAATCTAAGGAGTAGTGGATGGTTCAAAGAATTTCTAAAGGGTTTAAACCATCATTTCAAATCTGGCTGTGAATGCTGATGTTGTGATGAATTCTGCTTGATCATATAAATGCAGCTTGTTACTGAGATGCACACTGCAGCTCCCACTGCAGGATTGCTTTGAATACTGATAGTCAAGTTTAAGGAAACATCTTTTGAAGAACTGGAAACAGGACTCAGATCCCTCTGAAATCAAGTTTCCTTTCCTGGAGAAAGTTCTCAGGAAAGAGGGCAGAGGACACGTTCTCTAACAGCAAACCTGGAATCAGGAGGATTGGCACTGTGAGTTTAAATCTAATTTCAACCCTTCCCTCTTGCTCACAACAAGCCTGCCAACAGACCTCTTCCCTTATTCATCCTCAAGCACAGCAACCAGACATTTCTCAGCCAAGATATTTCTATTTTCATCTAACATCTGTACAAAGAAGCCATTAGCCATAGCAGTCTCAGGCAGTTCTGCTGTCTGTAGCTCCCTTCAGGAATCAGTACAGGATGGTACAGCCACGCTCCCTCAGACACTGTGGCACAGATTCATCTCCCCTTGAATTCTCAGGAAAGGGACTTGGTCAGTTGATGCTGTTGATAGATGAAAGTAGGCAGGGTGAGGTGACTGATACCCCAGAGGGTTGTGCTGCTATGCAGAGGGACCATGACAGGCTGGAGAAACAGCTACAAGGAGCCTTGCGAAGTTCAGCAAAGTCCTACACTTGGAGAGGAACAGCCCCACGTGAAAGGGAGTGACTGGCAGAAGAGCAGTGCTGCACGAAAAGAGTCCAAATGGAATAGAAGTCAACAATATGTGAGCATCTGGCAAACAAGGAGAGAATGAAAGAGCCACGACTGTTTAGCCTGCAAAAGAGAAGGCATAAATGCCTGATGGGAGGGAGGAAAGGTGAAGGAGCTATGCTCCGGCCAGTGGTGCCCAGTGAGAGAACAAAAGGCAACGAGCAAAAGCTGCAGAACAGGACATTCTGTCTAGGAGCTGAGAAAAACTTTTCCTGTGAGCGATCTACCACTAGAACAGATTTCCCTGAGACCTTGTGGAGCTCCCTCCCTGGAGGAGTTCAACACCCATCTGGACACATCCTGAATAATCTCCTCTAGTTGATCCCACTTGATTTGTCAGCAGATCGAGACCAGGTCCAGCAACAAGAACCAGCCTTGTCCACCCCTGGGAAGCAGTGGCAGAGAAGGAGCAAGGTCAGAACAGGACAGCAATCAGTGGGCTAGGGTTTGTTCAGTGGGTTAAGGTCTTCTTCAGCAGATCAGGGTCCTGTTCAGAGGGTCAAAGACCCCTTCAGTGGGTCCCAGGGCAGGCAGGGCTGTGATGGGGAGCCCAGTGGAGGTGGGCAGGGCAGCAAAGACCAGCAGTGCCCTGACAATGACCATTCACAAAGGCTGATGCCAGAATATCACGAGAAAGCAACATGCAAAGGAAGAACATTGAAAAAGGGAGTGGGAAAAATGTTCATTTTGATGGGAAAAATTTCCACTTTCTGTGGTACACAAAACACCCACCCCACACAGAGATCCTTGTTTTCTGTGACCTGGCTCAAAAGAGACTGTCTCAGACACAGAGAAATGGAGGCCTCCACACCTTAGCATGGCATTGGAGCAGAATAAACATAACATAAAGTAAATTATCACCCAATAAAGCAATATTATTATATCAGCAAATTATAACTGCAGGTCACCTCTTCCCATCCCTGTTCCCTGATGGCCACAACCCAAATAAACAAGGCACGCTTCAGAGAGGAAGGATTAATGTTACAGGAAGGTACACCAGCACCACCACTCTCCTCACTGCATTAATTTACTTGGTTACACTGTTTTACCTTTAAAGCTCACTTGGATAGATAAGATTCCTACAAACCTCTTGTAAATTCTCTTGACATATAAATTGAGTATACTGTACAATAGTATAACCATGTAAGTAATTAAATACATTTATTTTTTGGGCAGTCATGATCACCGTATCAATTGTTAGTTCCTAGGATTTTTATTCCTTTCTGCATTCCAGCATCCTTTCCACCTGCATAACATAACTGAAGTCTCTCTGTGCACACACTTTGTTTCCTGTATCAGTAATTGAAAGTTGTAATGATCACCTGATTCCTTGAACTATAACTAAAGTGTGATCTATTATTTCCAGCCAATTGAAAGGAAAAAGCAACATAAAAGAAAACTGAAAACAGAATTTTGCGAGATGCCTAACACAGAGTTAGCTTATCAGCCACCAGCCTCTGTGAGAATAATGCCAGTGTCCGATACCCCAAAGCCAGTCTTTCATCAGATTTCATGAATAATTTATTTCTTTTTATCGTATTCAAACTTCTACTGCAAAAGAAAGCCCCACCAATCCCAGTCAACCATCTCTGTAGGTTAGTGGACTTAAACTGGAAAAGGGAAAAAAAAGAAGAAAACATGTTTAAGTTATTTTTATGAAACTGCTTCTAAACTTAAGCTTGTCTCCCTAACTTGTATAAGAGGTCAGGCAACCAGATTTTCAGTTTCTTTAGTGATTTCGGGACATGCAGTTATGTTTAGCTTCAATGCTGCTTCAGAAAATATTTGGTAATCTAACATATACTCAAAAGAAACCATTTCATGGTTCTTTTTTGCTCTTTTCTAGGTGTGGAACTTTCACTCTACTTTATACACTGACTGACTTTGCTGCTTTTTAAGGAAATAAGAGTTTGGTCAATCAGTTTGACAACCAAGCCTACACTTCATAAACTGGGCTCCAAGAATGTGAGGAAATCACAGGGGTTTTTTAATGCATAAAACCAGACTTTTTTCTGGATGAGCTAAGAATCTTTGTGTCAGCAGGACTCAGACACTAATATGAGAGGAAGTTACAGCAATAATTAACAGCTATTTGAGGTAAAACTCATTTAGAAATATAATTAACTGAGAACACTTAAACAGACTTCATTCAGGGAAAGATAAAAGAGTAACTTACAGAAATCTGGCCTGAATTGCATTTCCATTTACATCATCTACTTTTGTAACACCTTCCCCTTCCTCTGCTCCTACAGGAAATAATGTAAAAAATGTTCTTTGCTGCACTCCTGGAAGTGGATTTAAAACCAAAACTGTAAATTATAGCCTTTACTGTCCACTCACTTCCATCTCGGTAAAGAACTCATCCACTGACCACTCAATAGCTAGAGAAAAACTACCACAAGAAGCTTTAATTATTATTTACAAAATGAAAGAAAAGCAGTTCAAGAAGTGAGATTCAAAATGGTGGGTGCAATTTGAAATTCCTTCGGTTATTTGCATAACCATCCAATATGTTTTAATGGCTGCAGTTATGAGATTATCTAAATTCATGAAGAATATATATTTATTAACACATATACTCAGCACTTTTACTCTTTCCTGATTAGAATGTCACGGGAACATTTCAACTGAGGGAAAATGAATTGTGAGCTAAGGATGGGCAGCTCTGTCTCACCTGACTCACTCAAGTGAAGAGCCTCTAATAGGAACTGGGGGGATGCATTAAATTAGGAACCATGCCATTGAGCTCTCTCAAATTTCCTTTAAATAAAAAGCAAGAAGAAAAGGTTAATTAAGTTCTACCACGCAATTCTATTAACAATATCCATGATTACTGTAGCATGAGGAGGACATTTAATTCAAAAAAGAAAGAAAGAAAGGGGGAAGAGGCCCTGGTGAAATACTTGGCTGGTCCATCAGAATGACTGAGCAGTGGGGCTGCTTTCAGGCACTGCAGGCTCTGAGGCTGCTACGGCCAAAAATCCTAACAAATAAAACAGACAAATAAAGTTCCTGCCCAAAACTATGACACAAAAAGGCTCATAACCTAACATGCAACTATAAATTGGTAATATATAATATTTTTTTCTGTTATCATCAAAATCCTATATTTTCTACTGCAAAGCAGCATTTGACAAGGCAAGTCATGTATCTGATATACTGGCCTACCAGGGCTTTGTAATTTGGATTTCTAGCTTGACCAATTGTTCCGAAATAAAGCAAACCATCTCAGCATTTGTGAAGAAATATATTCTGTTTAGAGAAATTATGAGGGCTTTTACAAGAGGCTTCACTGTCTGGTCTCTCACAGGTTTTTTGTGCTAATTCTGTCAGCACAGCAAGTGCTCGCAGTGTTCCTTGCAAATTTAAATAAGGTCTTCAACTAAAAATAATTCAGAGATTCCTGAAGATATATTTGCACAATCCAAACACTATCAATTTAAACTGTATCTTAATAAGAACAGAATGTGTAGATTTTCAACACCTCAAAGTAATAATAAAAAATATGGATGTGTCTAAACCAAATACTTTCACTTAAACATTTTTTTGTCTACTCCCCCAAAACTATTGAACATCCTCCAGATGCAGATGTACTTTTTGAAGGGGAAAAATTGAAAAATATACTTATTTTGTAACCAGAGAGTAGAGAAGGATGAAAGCAGGTATCAACAGCCTGCAATTTTTTTATATTTGATTCCAGATTTTATTAAGTATTTCAATTTAGCCTGGCCAAAACATGGCACTTCATTGAAAAGAGTGGAACGGACTCCAAAGATCAATGACAGTAAAATTATCCTAATCTGTCATAAGATCTGATATAACAGTAAGAGGAAGTAATTTGTTTTCGTAAAAAGCAATGAGCACCAAAGCATGAAAATTAACACTCCACAGAGGTAGATACTAAATGTGAAATATTAGCTGCATCAGCACATTGGAGACCATTATAAACTGCAGAGGATTTCTGAGACTGAGAAATACTGTATTTACTATGATAAAGTCAATTTTACTACTCAGTAAATGCTCAGTTTGTAATTTTACTACTGAATTTCCTTCCTCTCAAAGGTAACTTGCATTACTGTTTTCCAAAATTTATATCACATTTGTTTCCTTTATGTATAATATTGCTTACTTTATCTCATGGAAACTTATTAATACAGAGAAGACAAAAAAATCACTGAGTATTACTTTATTTTATTACTTTCTTTGAATACCCAGACAACACCTGACATGCTTTTGAGAAATTATATTAGTCAAAAATGGGTTTTTATCAGTTTCAGTCAGTGAGCGCTTATGAACAGATGAGAACCTCTTTTCTTTTTTTTTTTTTTACAAAGAGAAATAAATATGAGAAGATAAGTAAAAGTACACAGGGAAGATACTTTGGCTTTACATTCTTGTATTACAGAATAAATCCAAGCTGAAGATTTTTATAACCACCAGCACTCATACTGAAAGGTGCTAATGCATCATTATGATCTAGCAGGTTGCTTGCTGTGTTTTACAGCCTTTCACACTACATTAACCTTTTGTACCTCAAGTATTTATGACCTCATAAGTAAGTATTTATCAAACTGAAAGCTCATATACAGCACTGTATTTTAGCTCACAGTTTTTAGGAACATTTATAATTTCTCTTTGCCTGCATTTAGAATCACTTTGGTTTACAGTCCGTGTTTTTAGCAAAGATATTAATGCAAAGTAAAACTGTTTTTCCCACTATCCATGGAAATGACACAAAATTACGAAATGCCTTAAGTAGGGTCTCATGCCAATGTAAAAGAAAACCAAAACAACTTCCATGCATATTTTATTCTAAAATAAAATAAGAAATTGTTAGAAAAACCAAATATAACTGTTTTGCTCCCTGCAATATTCAACAGAGTATTAGAGCCAAACAACCAGAAGTACTCTTGGAATTGTCGCAATTACTTAAGTAATAGGTGCCTCACCTACATAAGCTCTTTAAAAAAAAAAAAAAAAAAAAACAAACCAAAAAAACCCACCTAAAAACAAAACAAAAACCCAAACAAACAAAAAAAAAACCAAACAAAAAACACAACACAAAATACAGCAATTCAGGCATATGCACAACCCCATTTGAGAAAAGAAACCCATGGCTGACTAATATATTGAACAAATATTGCACAAATACAGTATTGGTTGCAAATATTCTTTCCAGCAATTCACTATGAAATCTGAGGTATTGAAACCCACTGTGAGCAAGGCCAGATTGTAACTGCACACACATTCCTATAAAACTTGAGGCTAACAAACACTACAAATTTTTATATCTCTGAGAGAAAAGAGGTCTGTCCAAACCTGTCTTGTCTTTGCTCCCTCTCAGGTGTGTGTGACAGGGTAAGGCAGCACCCTCCTACCCACAGGCACCCGAGCAATGGCAAAACAAAAAGAAAAAAAAAGACAAAGAAAAAAGACATCAAAGGAAAACCATGGGGGAAAATGCCATGGAAAGGGAAGAAGGATCTCAGCTGCTCAGTTACAATCTTCTGCACACTTATGCAGGGATGGTTGAAAGAACAAGAAGTCAGTCTCAGCCACTGAGGGGTTTCTGCCTGCTGATAATTGCTCTAGACACAGATCATTATTGGCCTTGCCTGCTGCAGTTATTGTGGGGAAAAAAAGAAAAAAAGATAACTTTGCTAGAGATGGAACAGATTAAGGAGGTGCTGAAGTGCCCTTCTCCAACAAGAAGCTGCCAGTGTCTCTCCCAGTCATGCTCCTTGTCCATACTGGGATCTCCTGTCAAGCCTTCCTGCAGCTTTCTCAGACTGTGCAGGGCAGGCTCTAAACCCAGCACCCCAGTAAGTCCAGGGCCAGCTTCCAGTCCCCCTCTGTCCCAACAGTCCCAGGTCCCTGTATTTGTAAAGCTACACACCACAACTGAACACTTTCATATTTGCTGCACATAGAGGGAGTTTCAGACCCTTGCCATGATCCTGGCAGCAGTCGTGTTCCTTGCATCATTTCATGCCCCATCTCTGCCTCCTCAATCCCATACCTCTGTGGAAGAGACATGAAAACTATGGCAAAGCAAAGGAGCAGATGCATCTTGTCATTGAGAGTGGTATCAGCTCATCACATACCCCAGGGTGGGGGTGAATGAAGAGTTGGTAACTTCACACTGTCTGCATGGTATGTCTGAAAGTTAGACTAAGCAGCACAGTTTTGCTTTTAAAAACAGGAAAAAAAATATATTTATAAATTTCCTAAGTAACAGAGTATCTCAGCAACATTCTTTTTTATTCATACACCTGAAACATAGCATTCACACAAATCAAGCTGAGACTGTGATCTATTCAAAGCTCAATGCTCCAAAAGCATCAGATCAAAATGAAATTCAGCAATAGCATTCTGTTGTTATGGAGAAAAAAGACTATTTCTCAGTCTAGACACTTGGGCTCAGGACAGCCAGCTTCTGCAATCAATTTTGTCACAGATTTGCCTCTGGCAGGTTATTTAAACTACTTGTACCCTAGTTCCTCCTCAACAAAAGCAGAAAAAACAATAATTGTAATTCAGCAAAATCTCACAAAATGGTCATAAGGATTAAATAAATCTTTTCATGAGATGCTTGGAGATCATCCTCTAAACTCAACAAGGTAGAATCACACTAGATTAGATCAGCAGCGGCACATTCAGAAATATCTCAGTCTTACAGCCAACTCCCAAACCTAAAGAACTCCTGAATATAAAGAAATACCTTCATCATTTGAGGTCACAGACTTGTAAGGTCTCTCTCTCAAATTGTTTTGTGCTACCCCACGAGAGTGGTAGGAAATGCAATTCAACTCCCTCTGAGAAGGAATGATGACTGGGAAACGCATCAGAAATTTTGGAGAAAACACAAAAGGGTTGTCTTGCATTCACACCCAGAGGAGAGTGGCCCTATGATGCACCCAGAGATCCCCCTGTGCTCTGACAAGCTGCTGGTAATAAAAACCCCTCAACCCCTCAGCTGCAGCACAGCTGTCACACATCCTCCTGCAGCCCCTGTGACGGGTGTGAGAGCAAAACCACTGCAAGAATCCAAACATCAGTGACATCTCTGTGACAAGGCAATTCATCAGCCCCAAGGAGCCCGTGCAGGGCAGCTCTGAGCCCCTGTGCTCTGCTCCTGCAGCACCAACCTCAGCCTCAGGTATTTTGTCTATTTCCCACCTTCAATACACCAGAGACTGGACAGGGCACTTGTGCGGTGACAATAGACAAAACACTGAAGCAAACTTAAAAAAAACCTTCAAGCCCTCACAGCACTCAAAGCTCTCTTTCTCAGTGACAAAACTGGCCTCAAGGCGCACTAGGATGTTGCTTTCACCAAAAGAAGGGCATGGTGCAAAGGTATTTTATCAAAGGGAGAGCAACAAATTTATCACCTGGGCACTATTCAAATTACCAAAGAGCCCAGCTGCAAAAAAATGTGAATAGCTTTTGGCATGAAATATCTGCTCTTGTTGAAAACTGCTGAGCAAGTGCCACACCTGCTTCCACATTTCATCAATAGGGCAAGGTGTCACAAAGCATCCCCAAATAATTAGTTCCTTCAATTGCATCCTAAAGATTTTCAGGTTAAATCCCATTTCTTCACCCAGAAAGTATGCTCAAGAACAATCCCTTGTAATAAATGCACAGTTTGTTAGAGGAGCAACAAACTTATCAGCAATCAGATTTTTTCCTTTCTTTTTAGTCCCAGCAGCAACACACACAAGGGGACACAGCTTTCCAGAACAGAACGGAGTCATTGGTCTGACACCTGTGTGTGACACGAGGGACCTTCCTGCAAATGTCTTAAATAACCCTATGATGAAGAAAAAGGATGGATGGGTGGATGGGTGGGTGGATGGGTGGATGGATGGATGGATGGCCCAAAACTTGAATATTCAGCAATACAAGCCCTCCCTTCTTCCCACTGAAGACGAAAGGCTTTAAAACACAAGGCACAGTAAGTTCAATCAAAATAAAAAGTATCAGGGTCCTAAATTATAGGTCCTGGCTAGCTGTTTCTAAACTTAGCTCTAAATGACCAGTGTCTGAAATACATCAAATCAATAATTCAATTAATTAGAAAACTACTCAAATGTGGGGCAATACATTATGTTTAGGTTAAGGAAACTGAAGATACTGAGAGTAGCTTCAGCTTGATACCTGAGTAGATTGTCTGTAGAGATATTAAACAGCTGATTATAGTGGAAAGCAATTTTTACAGTGAGTGGCCAGGGCATACAGGGCTGGGAGGAGTGACACACTCAGTCAGAAACGTGATACACAAAATGACTGATTTTTTTCTATAGCAGGACTTGCTACACTTACCTAGTTAGGATTAACATCACCTCTATCATCGGGCACAGAGTGAGTAGATGTTACATTTCTAGGCATGCCATAGTCTGTTCAGGAAACTTAACTTTGAAAAATCCCAGACAAATATCCCATATCCTCAAATAACAACCGGGGAAATTTCCAGGCAGAAAAATTAGATGCCTTGGGCTAAGGGGGACACATGGGAGCCTGGGATATAGCAAATTTGTGTTCCTAAAAGTATGTATTTGAAAAAACAAACAAACAAACAAACAAAAAAACAAACAAAAAAAACCCAGAAAAATTAAAAAACCCCTACAGTTGTATTGAAAACAGAATCATCTCTTAATGCACAGTAATGGTAAAATGATAAAATAGGGGCTCTCTCCATTAGAAAGCACAGAACACAATCAATGATTCAGATGATGGTGCCTTTGATTGAACATGTTTTTTCTCTAAAATGCATNTAAAAAACCCCTACAGCTGTATTGAAAACAGAAGCATCTCTTAATGCACAGTAATGGTAAAATGATAAAATAGGGGCTCTCTCCATTAGAAAGCGCAGAACACAATCAGTGATTCAGATGATGGTGCCTTTGATTGAACATGTTTTTTCTCTAAAATGCATTAAAATCTTGGGAAAGTTGACTTTGCTGTACATGCAAAAAGAGAAGTAACACAGGAAATGGCTGCAAGTTCCTTTCAACAGAGAGCAGAGACACAAAAGGGATGGATGTGCAACACTTTCAACTCAGTGGGAAAAAAAGAGAAGAGGGAGCCCAGCTCAGAAATGAGAGCAAGTTCTAAAATTGGAAACGCTTGCTGGAGACAGGGAGAAGCCAATAGCAGCATTTTAGGCTGGTGTGAAAGTGCTTTTATTGCATGTGTGAGCCGTTTCACAAGTACAGCTCCTGCCAGCCTGGATGTGAACTCCAGCAATTGCAGGATGCAGGAGCCTGCAGGGCTCCAGAGCTTCCAAAGCCCTGCACTGGAACACGCCCAGCCAGCAGCTCCCAGGAGCTCTGCAGCCCATGGGGCAGGATCTGTTCCTACAGCCGATCCCGGACCTTTCCTGAAGCCAATCCCTTCAGAAGCAGCTCTGGCCAGTCCCTGTGCACACCAGCACTCAGCCCTTGCAGCTGGAAGTGCTTGCAAGGCTTAGCCCTTCTGTCTAAAACAGGATTTTGTAGTTAAATTCCTGTTCACCGTGGTATGGATTTACTGGGATATAGTATCACCCACCCACGAGGATCAAAAATTGGTCATATATTAAAAATGATTCAGTGGCTACACTGCAAATATGTTGACTCCTCCATTTACACTAATTGCAATGCATTTTAAAATCAACACTTGAAGGGACTACTATAAAATGCAAGCTTTTCAATTTGCTCAAAATCAACTTTTTGATCTCATTTTAATTTCTCTTTTACATCCTTTACTTTTCAATACAAGCTAATTTTTTTCTTTTAATACAAGCATATTTTTTTTCCCCCAAATGCTCTGTCAAAACTAGAATACAACCTGTATTTAAAAGGGGGTCAAAAGTGACATTCATGTATAAACAACCAAGCTCTGTTATTTCTGCTGCTCCAGCTTGGGATAGTTTTTGCCACCTGTCCCTGTCAGATTTTCTTTAAAGATAAAATGGAAGCTTTATGTATGCGAACAAGGAAATACAAATATTCAGAGGTGAAACTTGGCATCTGCTTCACTAAATATGGCAACACTGCAATTGCAAACTATGTAGGAAAGAAAATGGGGTGGAATATGTCCACGAGAAACCATATTTCTCAGCACAATCAATATTTCCATACCCCTAAAATCAAAATAATAAGGACTCTAAGTAGATAGGCAACAGAATTGCTACATTTTCAAGTAAATGCATAAGTTTAAAGCAAATTTCTCTGGTAAAACCTACAAATTTTTCCTCTAAGGAAAAATCCACAAAATTTCTTTTTGAGTGTCTTCTAGCTTTAAGATGAATGCTTGGAAATATTTTAAACAAATTGACATTCTATAACCACATTTTTGGCAATAAATCTCTTTAAACAATAGCAGCAATAATATCTTTTGTAGTATGAACATATTAAAAAATAAACCACATCCTCATGAAAAGCAAAATTAGGTGTCCCAGCATTGTTATAACATGAAAAATAGTGAATTTACATACTTCCAGTTTTTTAGATCTCTCTTTTCTCACACATTATGTTGTTATAACCCATTAGATCTTTCTTTAACTTCAGCTTCCACTGGAGGAGCTTCATGTGCAAACACTAATTAGCACAGGCAGGCTCAGATCTTCCTGGCTAGCTGGGTGATCATTTCTGCAATATGTTGCAGCCTTCGTACACATCTTGTTTTCAAATCAAATATTTAGATACTACCCTGGAACAGCTGGAACTTATGTGAATCCTTATGAAATTAAATAGTTGACATCTTTTGACGCACTTTTTATAACAGCAACAAAAAACCCACAGACACAGAAAAGACTTGACTGTAAGCACGCTCTCCTCTTCTGATTGAATCAGAAGGCAGTCTGCTGCTTTTTTTTTTTTTTTTTTTTTTTATAAATCAGAGAATAAGGGAAAAGTACTTGAATTACAATCCAAAGCAAAAAAAGAATGGCAAGAGAAACCCTCCATTCTTACTTTGGAAGGGATAAGGAAGCTGGGAGGCAGTACCAGTCTTATGCCAGTCTGCAGCCAGTCAGTTTATAAAGATTGAGATGTCCTCATTGCAAACAACCTGCTCCTCTGCCCCCCAGAGAGAGTTTCATGTTCTCCATCTCCCCCACCTGGGGGTGTTCTCAGACCTGGGGGCAGAGGCAGGTGAGGAGCTGCCACACAGGTGCTTCTGTGCCCCCTCCTTTCACAGGCATTTCTGAAGAGCTGGCTCCTATGGCAGGGAAGGAGCTCTGACACATCCTGCTGCCATTTGCACGTGGTGTTAAATGGGCAGCTCAGTTTGTGTTCTGGGGTAAACTCATTATATTTCAAGGGCAGTAGCAACCTCCCGGGTGGAGAAGAGACCAGAGGCAGTGGCAGCTGCTTCAGTGGGTGAGATTTAAAGAGCTCTCTGCTGGAAAAGCAAATGCAAGAAGCCCCTTTAAGCAAGAATAGCAGAAGACCTAAGGGATCTCTCTTAAAAAGCTGTTGAGAAGTTTTTCTAAATCAAAAAAGGCAGCACAATATGCTGATGCTTCAACACAACTGCATGGGATACCAGCTGAAAAAGCATCTAGAACCAGCAAGTTGCTGCAATTTAGATACAAAAATAGCAGAGAATTCATGTCTATTTTTCACATGCACTATATATTTCCTTCAGAGATTCCATATTCTCCCCATGCCACATTAAAATCAGTGGTACCTCCTATAGGGGAGGAGGAAATGAAAGCAAGCTAGTAGATAATATTGGAATGAGCAAAAACTGGGAAGAGACAGAAAATAGAGACAAAGCATACATATTGAAAAACAACACAAATGGAAAACAAAAGAAAGACTATAAAAAAGGAATAATATAGAGATGAAAAGGAAGATAAGACAATGAAAATGCACACAAAGATTAAAAGCAGTCAAGAAGCAGTCTTGCTTCTTGGAGGGGCTTTAATTATTTTTTTTAAAAATTAGCAATTATGTTATATTTCTATATAAAAATCTCCCAATATATTAGAAAGGTCAGTCATGGTCAACTCATGACACCGTGTCACAGTTCTGTAAAGAAACTGCCATATACATGTAGGATTAATTAAAGACAGAATAAAACAGGTTACTCTCTTATCCCTTCTTCTGGAATTTCTACAATTAATTAATAAATTTTTGGCCATTTAATGTCTAGATCTGTGCAATTTAAAATGACCAACCAATTCTTTCTGCATATCACAGAAAGACCAAATACGGTGTGATGTGCATGGTAGAGTATTAGCTCAGTCTAATTCTTTTTCTAGCATAGTCTAAAAAGAAGAACTTCTAACCCTTCCCTAAATACATATCTGGTGAATAAGAACATTTTCCTCTGTCTGCTTCTGCCTGCAATGTCTATCTCAGCCTGTCAAGCCACTGGCAGAGCATAAAGCAGCTTCAGATGGATTCACCTGCTTGTGGGTTAAGCCAAGATAGAGGGACATGCCTTGTTACTGTCTTTCTAATACTGATGGATAGCAAAGTTAAATGTTTGAATCAAGCCACTCTTTCACACTGACCCTAGAAAGGAACAAATTAAGCAGGGAGAAGTGGTAAGCAAGCCCACACATGAGTAACGTTTAATTAAAGTAATTCTGTGGGTGGCTGGGTGTGTGGGAAAGCTGAAGGGAGAGATATGTGGGAGAGGAATGGAACTTGAGAGTATAAACAGGATTAAAAAAAAAATATTTTCAGGGTTGGGGGGTAATAACCCACTAAGCCACCCTTAGCTGAGACCCACGTGTAGTCATGCAGGAGAATAAGTTTAGCTCCAGGCACAGACTGGCACATGAATAGAAATTCAGCCTCATGATTTAACGGAGAAGAGAGGAAGCCTCTCTGCATGATCTTCACAGCTTTTAACTGCACACTTGGTCAGTCCTGCAGCTACCTGTGATACCTGACCACTCCGACCTCTCTGATGGCAGTTTCCTGCAAGCAAGGGTAAGGATTTTGCTGGATAACCAAGAAGTTATAAATGTTCTCATCTCCAGGCAATGCACAAGTTTATACTGCAGTTACAAAGAGTTGGCAAACAGGAATAAACAACTTCTGATAAAGTTGCAAGCCATTAACAATTGATTATGTCAATTACAAGAGAATGGAAAACATCGTTGGTCTTCACTAACCTAACACAGCCATTCATGCATGTAGTGAAAATGAGCTAATTTTCACCCAAAAAATCCCTTCATAAGGATCAATTTTAATTACCATGTCGTAACATGGAGCAAAGATGCAGAAGGTCAAATATAAAAGAAGCTGAAATTGGCTATTTCATCACACCAAGGTCCCCTTTGAAATTTATGCTGTGCCAGTGTATTCAGCAAAATGTGCAACAATGGTTTTTCTCAATTTGTACAAACACAAAGCACAGCCAAAGCATTTGCATGCTACGGCTACTTAGACTGCACAGAAAGAAGAAAAAGTCAATAATGCAACACGTAAAATAATTGGTATGGAAAAGTAAAGAGCCCAAGAGACAATACAAAGTACAAGAAAACTTAAAAACCAATATGAGCTCAGCTCTTTCAGGGACAAGCAGGAAGAAAATCCTAAATTGTTTAATTGGTCAATTAAACTTGACAGATTAGAAATTAATTGGTAATGCTTTCTAGAAGAAACTTTTCAAGTCACAATATTATGACCATCTCTGGTTGAAAATGTGATTGAAAGACGTCTGCAATGTTTTGTGCTTCAAATCTGCCTTAGAGCTGGCTGGAATTACCTGCTCAAGTGATCTAAGAACTGTTAGTGTGCCCTATGAAGAACATTCAGAAGGGTAATCAATGGCATTCAGCTAATTTATTTGAGCAAACATGACTAAAGATGACAGAGCATATTTGCTCTCTTTATCCTTATTGGTGGAGCTTTTTTCTTGGTTTTGTGGAGGAGTTTCAGCTTTTAACATTTCACCAAGTTCAAGCATGCAAAAATGATGGAAGGTAAAATCACCGTATCTATAAAACCCCACAAAAGCAGAATAATAATTTTTCTGTCTTCTATTTCAACATCGTATTTTCAAACTTTTCTTGCAGTGAGAATCAAAAGGTAAAAGAAACTGAAGTGATACCTAAATGACAAAGATCAGGCACTGAGATCTCAGAAGAGCCCCAGACACACTCCTGTGCAGTCAGCTGGCAGGGTAAGGCTGCTGTCCTCACACCACATGCCCACTCACAGAATCACAAAGCCCAAGTTCACTCAGCAACACGGGAAAAAGAGGGTGGTTATTTATCCTCTTCCCAGCCAAAACAACAAAATACAAACAGGCACTCCATGAACGGCATCGTAGGAAAGAGTGTCAGGTTCTGTGTATCCTCGAGGAGAATCTATTTTAGAGGTGGCATTGCCACACAGAGGGGCTGAAGTGAGCAGTGTGTTCCTGCTATTCCTTAGCATAAGCAAAGGAGCACACGTGGGGCACAGTTGCAAAGCTGGCATGCAGGGCTCTCAGCAAGGAAGCCTCTTAGAAGCAATAATGCCTATGATCACAAGTCATTACTGTGCCTCACTGCCCCAGCACAGCATTATGTTATCTATTTGGGATGTCAGTTTTGATCTCCTCACTGTGGAGCAGGAGCTGGACTGGGTTCCTTGCTTCTGCAGCTCTGAAGCAGTCAGGGTCTTGAAATAAGCTCCTTGAAATATTTCCTTCAGGGAGCAGTTGGGACCAGATATAATAGGTAGTATAAATGAAATAGCACACCATGCTGATAGAATAGCCTGCGCCAGCGGGGTATGATTTAGATGAATAAACACCACTGTAAGAGTTGTCAAAGCATTATCAGCTATCTAGGATCCTGGTGGCAAACATCTAGAGACAAAAATATGGCATTGAAATAGAATAAAAGCTGGGTCATTGATACCAGTTGGCAATCAAGTGTCTGTGGGGGAATCTGACTTGCAAGACAGCTACTTTGTGGTGAAAATTCCAGTTCCTTCAAAGGGGGAGCACAATGCCATTCTTTACAGAAGGAATTGGCGTGGTTTTCTGCCCTGGAACTCTGCTCTGCTCCTTGCCAGCCACAATTACAGAGAGAATCAGTGAGCCACTCCTTCCCAAGCCACAGGAGACAGTTCCAGGTACCCTGTGGAAACCTCTCAGGCAAGAGCAGAACATTCAGAGGCAGGGGTAACACCAGCTGGGCTCAGCAGCACTGAGCATGTCCCAGCCACTCTGCAGACACTTGGCAGGTTGGACTCCAAGCAAGTCCAGCTCGGGGCTCCTGAGCAGGGCTGCAGTTATGTGATGAGCCAGCTCAGCACAGAGAGCTTGGGTTTGAACATTTCTGCCTCCCTGACACGCTGCTGCAGGAGCAGCTAAGGGACACACGGACACCAAGGAGGATACAGCATGCTGTTCAATGTGGAACAGAACTGCACGAGGCAGCCATGCAGCCCACACTGCCAGGAGCTGGAGAGGTCATGAATGAAATAGTAGGAGAGAAGAGGAGATGAACCAAGAGAGAAAAGAAAGAAACTAGGTGGGGGGGAAACCCCTTATACTAATAACGTAGATAAAAGACAGAGCAGGAAAAAGAGCTAGTAAAAACCAGAAACAGAAAAACTGCAGAAAACTGTAGTAATAATCCATTCACCTGCAGGCTTCGATAACAAACGAAAGCACTTTAAATGCTTCCTACTCCCAGCTTTCTTACCCAAATTAATAAGCACAACACAGTAATTAGTACACTAAATCCCCTAAGATATCAGCACAGGTTGTACATATCTCACTTCCTCAAAGAACAAAGTTCAATATGTTAAGTTATTTTGCACTGCAGAGCATCACTAAGCCTTCACAAAACCTCAGATGAAGAGATGACCTCTGCAACATGACTAAAAAAGGCACAAACATAGACAAATTAACACCAAGAAAAGAAAACATCAAACTTACAGGCCATTGTGTCCCAAAGAATATAAAACATCTCAAGGTAAACAGGGCAGATGGAACAACAGACATAATATCTAATGCATCAATTATTTTCACACAGAGGTATCAGGTTCAGGGGATGCCACCAGCGGAATTTTGGCAGTAACCAAGCTGAAATTTAGTTCTAACAGTGAAGTTAGAGGAAAATACCTTATCTTCTCAGGCCAGAGACAGCCCACACTTCTGTACTGCACATCTTCTACAGGGCTTGAACAGCACTGCATCCCCTAATGCCATGCTGGCTGCTGCTGCTCAACACTTCAGACATGTATGGATCAATCCTCCACGTAAACTGCCTTTTCCCTCAAGATCTCCCATCCAAACACACAACTTATCACACACCTTCTCAGCTTCTGAAGCCTGGTGAAGGGTCAGTCCAAAACAGAAGGACTGCACAATGACCTCAAGTTTTATGCAAAAGTAGAATTAAGTTTAAAGCAGCACATTTTTTTATATACACACATAAAACACTGTGACCTCAGCTCTTACCACATCATGACAGTTACTTTCATTATTAGTATAATACACTTAGAACAGGAAACACTAGAGAAGCATTTACTTTAGTATTACCTGCTCCCTTACACACGCCCAGCTAATGTCCTTTTTATTTACACACACATCTCCTGCTGTCATCAATAGAAGCTGTGCAGGAAAGCCACAGGCAAAAACTGAACACGTTTTCTGCAGAATTACTTATGTGCAATACAATTGCATCTATACATGTACACAGCTAAAGGCTGATTTCATAAAATGATTAAATATCTTACTTAAAAATACTTTAGTACATATAACTATTTAATGTAGCCCTCCAAACCACTCTACAAAATCATCAGACATGTTACTTTTAGCATAACTTTGTGATGTACTTTTCATGGATCCAACCTTCTAGGAAGAAGCCATTTACTATTTTTGTTAATGCCTGAAAGCGTGCTTGATGCTATGCAACTCCAGAAGTCTACCAGCACTTAACTCACTGCTGGTTGATTATTGATTTTGTATATACTCAGATGTACTTCCTTCTTACTCAAAGTTAACAAACATATGGATCCAAAGAGATGAAAACCAGAGATGCTCAGAGAAGACTCAAAGTAACATTTGACAGTATTTTATTACCTATCGATGATTTTATATTATTTCAGCTAAGTCACCCTGTCTTTAATCATGCACTGCCCTTTCACTCCATCCCTCTTCTCCTGTTTCATAGCACCACAATCAGAGTTAGCAATCCCTGCACATGCAATCTGAGCACCTCTTGTTCCAGCACTTACTCTGACAGAATACCATGTTACACTATTTTATCTAAATAGATTAAAACTGGTCACTGGGAAAGACACTTTCTAGAAGTACAAGAGCATGTCCAAGAGTATGCAAAGTACTTTTGAACGTGAATTACAAGAGCACTCTGCACAGAATTGCAAACCTGTGATAAAACTGATGATTGGAATTCTGCTCGGTTTGCGGCGAACAGGGATCCTGGCAGTTGTTCCAGCTGGGCCGGGATCACACCCTGGGTTGCAGCTGAGAATTCAAGAGAAGTTGCACAGTTTATTGTTTATTTTTGTTATTTCTATCTTTATTGGGGTTTAGGTGGCACTAGACCCAGTACAATTCTTTCAGACAAGAAGAAAGAACCTGGGACACTCAGAGAAAGCCTGGGAGGTATTTCACTTCAGCATGGATTCAGTCCTTCATGGAGGAGATTAAGTTGCTTCTGGTATTAATTCTACATTTTAGACAATTAGCCTGCAGTTTTTTAGGTTCACATTGCAAAATTTTAAGATCCATTTTTAATGGTGTATCCAGCTTCACATGTACATAAATCTATGAGTAAGAAAATTCAAAAACTGGCCTTGCCTCCAACAGCTTGTCCTTAATCATAATGGCATTCTTTTGTGAATGATTGGCCAATTGATTATTCTTCTTTCAAATGCATGTTGTAAACAGCTTATTGAAAGGAAACTAAGTAAAACCATTGGGACCTACCAAACAAATGCCACTATGTCCCCACACCAATTCCACTTAAAACTCCTCGACTGGAAATGAACTATTCTCAAAGCTAGCAGGAATAATTTTTCTCCTTTGACAATAAAGACCACATGGAGGTACAATGTTGACACAGTGCTACTGAAGCTCTCTTTCATAATAAAAACTTATATTATTAAACCTACAGAGAGATGTACATAGCTGGACCCTCGTAATGTTACAAAGCCCATGTTAAATCTGCTTGGGATCCATCTGCATATATCTATTTATAAAGTCTCCATAGTTTGCCAAGAGCAACGACTAATGCCACCCAGCACAACAGATTTTAAACCTAGGTACCTGTAATTAAATTGTGCAAGCAATATTTATCTGTACATTTCTAAACCTGACTGGTGAACAATGTGTTAAATGTCAGTGCAGATCCATAGATGAACACACTTCTTGGAAACCTGCTTTTCATTGCACTGTTCTTGAGGGAGAGCATCCACAGCTTCCAATATAACGTTGCAATTTAGAAAAAAAATCTTGTTAAAAACCGAACCATACTAAAACTTTCTCAAATAGACCTTAAAGCCAAAAGGAAGGAAATCTAATTCTTTATAAGCAGCATGAGAGCTACTTCAAACTGTTCTGTCCATTCCTCTGTAAGAAAGGAAACAAGAACACAAGGAAAGGATCCACAACAAAAAGAGCAAATAACTAAACAATATTCCCTGAATATAATAGGTTATTGGAATTGCAGTGTTATCCTGCAGAGAATGGAAATTCACTCCAAGGGGAAACAGAAGGGAAAAGGTGTCTGACAGGTAAAATATAAGTTGGATATTAGGAAGGCAAAAAGCAAGTAAGAGCAGATTGCAAAGGACACAAAACCAAATAACAATAAAGCCTATTTGCATATCAGAAGCAGGAAACTTCACAGGGAATCATTGAATTTGCTAGAGCTGGGATTGAATAGAGCACTTGAACAAGATAAGGGCAATGCAGACAATCCACACTATGTCTTTTCACCAGCCTTTGCTATGGAAAATGCTGGGAAAACATCCCTGACTTCTCTGATAAAGTGATTGACATTTCTTCAAACTGAAAAATCAAAACAGGGTGAGGAAACACAATCAATTGAAAGCAATAAATGATGAGGGATGAGCTCCTGTCCCACTCCCATCGATGGGTCTTTTACCATTGATTTTAGCACTGTCAGTATTTTACTTCAGGACTGAACAGAAACAGTTTCAAAACATGAAAAGTCTGAGCTGGCCATCACAGTGAATTGTTCCAGTTGCAGCAGCGGTCACAAAATCCAAGCAAAATCAGAGCGCGTAAAAGAACAAAAAAGGTACAGTAGGAAATACTATCTTTTTAGTCAATATCCAGTCTCTTCTGGAGTATCTATTCAGTTTAGGATTGCTGCTCTAAACCAATGACAGTGGTATTTGACAAAACTTGGACAACAATCAAAAATTATTATGGAAGCAACTTTTAAAAGCTGGAAAGAATCAGGAATTTAACTTAGCAAAGAGATGGATAAGAGAAGACACAGTTAAGCTGCAAAGAATATTGTGAGATACCAGCAAACAGGATGCTCTTTAATTTAAACTTTCTCCCAATACTGGAGAAAAGGGAAACTCAGGGCAATAAAAAGTTACCAAGTTAAAAATAAAAAGACCAGAACATTTTACTGTATAAACCACAAAAATGTGTAATTAATTCACAAGGATTTCTCTGTCATAATAGCAAGGAATATTCTTTGGTGCCTTTGCTATTGCTTTCCTCTCTTGCTCAACTCATATAAAGAAATTAGTGGCATAGCAATAAACATAAATTTGCAGACCTCATTTAAGAGAATGCGCTTTCCTTTTCTTCTTGCCCTAATGCATGAAACCTTTTAGGCTGGATAGGAGCCAGGAAGGAAGGGGAGGTAAGCTGAGGCATGGAGAATGGCTGAGACAAGGATGAGGACAGCCAGGAGAGATGTTTCAAGCACTGCCTGTTCTGTGCTCCATCCTGCACATGTAACACAGGGGGCTGGTTGATGGCTCAGAAATCTCCCAGCTCTTGGCACTAGATATATTGGGTCCCACTCTAGAATTAAGACAGAAACACTGAACTATCAGTGTCTGAAATTTGTGACTTAAATTACAAGGCAGAGCCATCCAAGGAGTCTCTTGCATAATTCATGACACTTCAGAACTTCACATATAAATCAAATAGACGGAAAGTCTATCATTTCTGCTCTGTTTAGCACAGATCCACACACATCTTGGGTAATGGCTGCACAAACAAGCTCTCTAGAAAATATTATATTGCAGACATGCTCTTCACAATACTAATTCACACACTCCATTTTGTACAGGATCCTTCAAGTAATACTTTTATTAAAACTTCTTGAGTCGCAAACACAGAGGTCATAAAAATAATCAAAGTCTGGTTTGGGTTTTTTGGTTGTTTTCTTTGGCCCCACAAATGAATGCCTACAGACACTCATTTGCAATGTTCTTCCATATTGGACTTAATTAAAATTTATGCTGTGATTCATGGGCTGGCTATTAATCATTTTGTCTAACACTGTTGAAAATGAAACTCCAGGTTCTACAAAGCTTGAACACTTACTAAAAAGCTCCAAAACCAGTGAAAACACGTTCTCCAGGTTCAACCGCAAACTTTGACAAACTTTCAACCTTTACACAGTGACTAAGCCTAACACAAATGAAGTGTGTCAAGGAAAAAATGTTATTGATAAATACACACGAAACACAGAGCTTTAGAAAGAGCGGTAACCTTGACTTACTGTGGCTGTGCCGGAGACAGTTTGTGCATTTGTGTCAGCTGCACTCTGTTCGGAGTGTGTCTGAGCAGCAGGGTACATGTTTAACGTGTGCTCTGGAACAGTGGTTTGGCCTGTGTAGTCTGGAGCTGGATGCGGATGTGGGGCTGTGTATTCTGCAGGGAGACCGTTCTGAGGTGGAGCAAACTGGGCTGAGGCATAAGGCTGTGCCATTGTGTCAGGAGGTGCTGTAGCTTCCTGATTACCCTGTGAGAATCAAAGGGAAAAAAATAAAAAATAAAAAAAAGGAAGAAACGTGGCATGAGATAAAATGAGCAAAGGTCCTGCACCAGTAACACAGAGAGAGGTGAGAGCATCCTGGCCTGAAAAGGGCACAGCGGTTGTTTCTTGAGGAGAATGTTTCTTATCTGTATTAAATGCATTTTGCTAACCCTATTAAATATTACTATAATTAGACAAAGAAATCTACTGCTCGCTGGATAATTGTAGACTAGTCTTTAAGCAGGAAAGGTCCGTGAAATCTGCCTGCACTAATGACACCTCAACTCAGACAATGAAGAGGGACAAAGCCAGTTTATTCCAAAGGTTCCTGAGCACAGCTGCCAGCACAGAACTTGAGAAAGCTCAGCCCCCAGTCTGTGATCACTCTGACTGACCATTTACAGAACACAACACAGGCGATCGACACACAGGACGGGATTTGGGCGCATACAGTTAAACACTGAAAATACTGATGTGAAATAATGCCCTGAGATATTCAGAATACTTTGGGATACTCTGCATTGAGCAATTGCATGCCATAAATGCAAAATAATAACGAGACCTAGTCAAAATATTAACTATTTGAATCTAAAAGTGCATCAGTTCAAAACCTTAAATAGCATAAAAGAAAAATTCTATATCAAGAAAAATAGATTTAAGAACTTTAACGGTTTTACATTTGAAGACAACAGTATTTCATTTCCATACCACAATTAGCCTACAGCATTCATAACACTATCCTCATGTCTTTATAGAGAGATCCATACTTCCATTAGATATAATAAAGAATAGCCAAGCCTGTTAATTTATCAGTTAGAAAACTTCTGTCTAAATGCTTTGTTCACACAAGAAAGCAATAATTCTAGAGGAGGAGATGTATACTACAATCTTTCTGAACCTATATAAAAAATGTCCAAAACGCGATTTTGCCTGAGACAGCATTAGAGGCCATTAGTGCAGGGACTATGCCAACCTCAGATAAACTAATTTACAAAATAAAATTATCCCACTAAATAGCAAGAAATGTAAAAATGCACAGTTAAGTTAAAATTTAATTACCTTCCAAACTACTCCATCATTCTCCCACCAACGCATGTACAAGCACCTGCCCAAGACCATTGTGGGGATTTTATTCATACTCACCAGTCCTTGATTTCCTAATTTAAAATAGGGTGGATGAATAAAAGACATTCTTCTCCACTTTGTACATAAGGGCATTTCCAGCCAATTTCAACTAATTCAGACATCAGTTGTCTGACCTGAAGTCATCCTAAACTCAAGAGCTTTTAAGAATTCACACAGGAGTTAACTCTTGGTACTTGACAGGCTTAAAAGAGAAAACTGAATTTTCCTTTGTAAAAGTCACTCAGTGTGTCCGAAAAAATTAGAACTTTCAATTAGAAATCAAACCCTCTCTAATTTTAATCCCGTCTTTGCTGCTGGTTTAGTGTGTGGCCTTGAGCAAGTGGTTTCCATTGCTTCATTCAACCATCTTTAGCAGGAAACCAGTGTCATTTACTGACTTGACAAGCTTAAGTCACTGAGATTTGTTTGGGTATCTACAATCTTAGCAAGGTTAATGCTGCACTGAAACTGGCCCTGTTAAATTTCTGTGGAGGTTAAAAACTCTGGTAAATGTGTACTTTTACCTTCTAATATTAAAATGGTCAAGTTCCTTTCTTACTTATTTTACCCACTATTTTTACTATAAAAAAAAAAATTAAAATCCAGATGAAGCAAAACTCAGGAATGACTAGATTACACCAGAGACATTCATTAAATGCTCTAGAAGTACTTTTGAAACTTGTGTGGGAGGCAGCCGACCTTAAATTTTTTAATCAGCTGTTTCAGGAGGGACTTGAGCAAGGAGTAAGAATGAACAAACGCAAATCCACATTCTGCCTCTATAAGCATTTTCACTGTGCTGGTTTTGAAACACAAGAGCTGGTTAGTGCTGGTCCTTAGGCTGTCAGATGTTAAACACAGCATCAGAGTCAGCAGCTGTTAAAAAAAGAGCAGCAATGGCAACAGTGGGACCAAGGGGTGATGTCCAGGTGCATTTCATCTAAAGAGTTTTGTACCACCTCCAGACCTAAACCAGATGTTGCTGAGACACCCCCACTGTTTCTCATTAAGCTTGACAGCAGTTCCATGAGGACCCTAATTAATATTCAAAGTATCCACACCTAGTGCTAATTACAGTTCATATTAATTAAGAGGGTTGAACTTTTCTATTATTTTTACCAGCAACTCCAAACTTTTCAGATTTATCACAAAATGGCAACCTGTGCTGGCAATTTCAGAACCTCCACAATGCTGAGACTCTTCTATCTCTTCCATTAGACTTGTTCAGCTGAGGTCTGGCTCACTTATTTATAACTGAGACCTCATTAATAAGTAAACAATGAAGGGTCAGGGATTTGTCTCCTTTTTTTTTTAATAACTTGTACATATTCAGAGTATTATGGCCTTGCCATTAAAGAAACCAACCTCACTATGCTCACAGCAGAAAACTGACACACAAGATTATCAGTGCAGGGTCTGCAGGTTCATTAAATTTTTGGAAGACAGGGGACATTAAAGAAATTAAACTTGCACATGCTACTGCAGGCCCTAAGTTTAAAATGATAGTGACAATACATCTGAGATGTTCATCCCTTAAAATAAGTGACTACTGAAGCCCTTCTTAACCCTTAAAATTAGTGTGAATTTATTATTCATAATTAATTCAAGAGACATGATATTACAATGTAATATAGAATCATCTATGTTTAAAGAAGTTCTTTACTATTTACTTGGCTAATAATGGCCAAAACTTTATCTTCCAAATACTAATTTCTATCAAGAACAATGAAGTGTCAGCTGTCATACATTTGTATATACATGTGGTTGATGGAAACTCCAGACTACACAAAAGATACACTTGAATAGATTTTAAGGAACCAAAAATTCTTTAAATAGAATTACCTAAAATGTTCCTTTACTGAGCTCTTTAAAATACAGTGAACTGAAATGAATAAAAGAAATAATAAATTCTAATGCATTTAGTTGAAAATATTAAATGGCCCTAAAAGCAAGAGGAAATATTGATCCTTAATTAGCCTATGAACTCAGGTATTAGAGCAATTTCAAAGCTGTGTATGACAGTACACAGGCCTGCCTTAATACCACCTAGGCAGGAGAAGCTAAACAGAAGTTGTCCCTTCAGACTCAGTTCCAAGTATCTTTAAGATTAAATGACCCCTCAATGCTCACTTTGTGCATGGTTTTTTAAAAAAGTGGTTGTTGGCAACAGCAAGGAGAACAAAGAACAGCAGACAGGCTCTGCTAAACGTTCTGGCCCGAGTCTTAATGAAAACCACATTTCAACTGAAGAATATGCTTTACGTGGCAGTATATAAAATCAAATTTATTGCTTTCTGGTTAAATGTTGAACTCTAAAGAACAAAAAAAGGATTCTGATGATGTAGGTAAGTGAAGGTTCTCCTGTTTCATCCCTAGTACCCCATTGGAAGAAAAGCTTAAAATTTAAACTGCTCCTACTCTCTCAGATGACTTTTCAGCATCTCCTGCTCTGAAAGGATTTCATAATTAAGAAATGTATAAAAAGTGTCAAAACATAATAAAGCAAGCTTGTTATGTTTGTACACAAAGGAGAGAGCACAGAAAGTGTTGTTTATGCAGCGTTCCTTTTTTTTAAAACATATTTGCAGCATAAAAATGTATTCAATGAAAACCTTTCTGCTTGCCTGCATTTTGAAGTCAAACTCACAGTTTATTGTTTGTTTTGCTCTATTTTCCATTTGGTGTATTTTGTTTCTTTGGCAAGAGATATTTCACATTTAGAGAAAGCCTCCTGTGCTGTAGTTAAATGAGCCAACTGCATCGTATCCTTAGGGCACAGAAACAAAGAAGAAAAATGCAACATTTCTCTGCAAACCTGCTGGTTCTAAGGGCTCAGTTACATCTATCAGGCACATGATTCCCCAAAGCTTGCCCTCCTTCAGACTTAAGCATCAAAACATGGGTTAGAAGTCTTGCATGCAGTGGTGCAGCTGCTTATAAGAACTGCCCTAGCTTGAGTAAAAACCGAGAGTTTCAAGTGAAAATAAAAGTGAAAATACCTGCTGTACCATCATGCTGCCTCTATTCTCCACAAACTTAGCAGCTGCTCTGGTCCCAGGCCATGCAGCATCTGCCCAAAACGAGCATCAGTGCTGACTGGGGGCGTGTGAGCGGTGCAGGGTGTGGGAGATCGGGGTGCTGAGGGAGGGGGAGCCCATGCAGGCCTCGCTGACCTCCCTCTCAGCATCTGACTGCTCCCAAAACCTGATCCAGATGGGGCTCCTCCAGCGCCGCGCCGTGCCCCATCAATCACAGCAGGCCACTCCTCTGGCTCCTGCTACTGCTCATGGAGTGCACCACTGAGCAGATGATTACACAGAGGAGGAGGAAAAAACACAGCTTGACTACATTAATAGCTGCTTAAAAAACATTGGAAATGCTACTATGCAAGTTGCCGGAAGCTGAAGGTTTTTGTTTTAAAATTAACACGGCTGTATTCAGAGATCCAAAACACCCTAAAGTTCCAGGGCTCTGGCTTTGTGATAGCTACAATGTCCAGTTACACATGTGCATTTCTATGGGAGTAATTCCTCCTCCATGTGGCAGAGTTAATACCAAAAAGGTTCTGGTTTTATAATTGCTGAACGCCAAAGCAAACCCTCAATACTGAACTAGCCTGGATTAGATTAAATGTACGTTATCCTTCCATTCAAATGATATATTGTTTCCTTTTTGTTTCATTTCACAAGATCCCTCTCACTTAGCAGGGGAAATATTTCAGAAGTGCTACCAAGGTTTAGTTATGTGAGGCACTTAAAGCAACCTAATGCTTCACTGTTAAAGGAACTTTCCTAGATGCTCCAGAGATAGCTTCAAAATGATTGAACCTCTATCTAAAGAAATAAAGAAAAAGTATAATAGTAACAAAACAAAACAAAAAAAAACACTAAAAAGATTCAGACAGCCTGAAAGAATACACATTTATTGCCACTCTGTTGCAGACTGCCTACAGACATCAGGGTTCAGAAGCAGGGCAGACACGTAACACTGGAATTATTCTAACAAACCTTCCAATTCTAAGGGGTGGGCAGAGCAACAAACAGTCATCAATTCATCATTAAACTTATATTCCAACTGAAATATATTGGAATTCTTTAAAGTGGCAGTGTAATTCTTCCAGATTTCTTGCTGGCACTCCCCAATTAATGATAATAAAGGCAGCCACTTCAGATTTTTCAGAAGGAATCAGACATCCAGCCACACTGGACTGATAATCACAACTGACTGACTCTATGAGCTTTCTCTGTTGTAGCTTAATTATCTGACCAGGCCACTTGACTCACATCATTTGCTTCTGCAATCACACAAAATGAATGCTCCAGCCACCTCTCTTTTCCAAGGTTTGGGACAAAGCCAAATTCAGCTTTCAAAAGTAAGAAAGATAATGCAGAATAAGTTTTTTCAGAGAGCATAGGGGGAAAAGATAACAATAAGTAAGCAAAAGAGAATTTCTTTACTGCCTTAGCAGGAAAGTACCATTTCATTTCTCCCATTGTAGAGAAACATTTACTTTTGGTCTTTTTTACATATAACATACTGTATTCCAATATAAGTCTGTGCTCTTGCTACTGCTGCATATGTGTTTGATAACGACATGTTCACTTTGTGTCAGTGCCTGAGGTATGGGGCAGACCAGCAACTGAACCCTCCCGACAGGCTGCAAACAACATTTACTTACATTTCACTGAAAGCAGCAAACTACTTGCCAACATGTAGTCTGAGTTCCTGCCTGAATTCAAGAGCACGTAATACTATGGACACACCAACACACATGGAGAAAGCCTTCCCTCCAACACCTTCACTCATTCCAGCTGCTGAAACTTTCGACTGCCTTTATGATGCTGTCATTTATTACCAGAGCTTTCCCTATCCTACATGGCAAATCTCTTTCCTGCTCTTTCCAATGGCCCAAGTGGACACGACTCTGCCACACTGCTTTTTTTTGCTTCCACATTAACACCTAAATCTTTCTTTTTAAGTTTTCTGCCTCTCCCTCACTTTCTCCAACTCTGACTCTTAAGGTCTTTCCAACTGCAGCTCAGCCTTGTATTACATCAACCAATATTTCCCTTGGAAAAATTTTTATGTCACATTTGAAAAACAACTCTCCAAAATGGCTTTAAGAGCCATAAAGCAAGACACGTTGAAGAAACCAGGTATATCTACAATGAGAATTGATTCTTAAAACTTCCTAAAAAAAGTATAAAGTTTAAAAGGATCTTGTCATTATCCACAAGTCAGTATAGGATACTCCACCTCATTTGTGTTACACCTTTACTAGAGCATACTGAGGATGATGCAGCATCCTTGTACCCAAATAGCAGGGAAGGAGGGCAAAAGTAAAGGGCTAGATTGTTAACATAAAAGGTGCATGAAAATCCATCTGGAATACTGGCTTTTAAAGGAGGTAGCAGTCAACCTTTAGAAATTTAACTCAGCTATGAGTTCCAGCCCTTGGGCAACAAGACCAGGTGCAAAACTGTTGAACATCTTCACAAACACATGTGAGAAGTGTCAGAATGCCAATTCCCACAGCACAGCAAAAAAAGGAGCAGTTATGGGGCTCTGCAGAAGCTACAGGAGTGGGCTGACAGGAACCTGGCCAAGTCCTGCTCTTGGGACAGGATAATCCCTTGCACTGGCCCAGGCCCTGACTGCCTGGCCAGAGAGCAGCTCTGCAGAAAAAGATGAGTCCTGGTGAGCAGAGCTGGGTACAGAGCAGTGCTCTGCCTTCCAGGCAGCAAATGGGAACTGCTCTGCAGGCTGCATTAGCAAAGGGTGAGGTGAGGAAAAGCATCATTCCTCCCTGCACAGCACTTGGGAGAGCAGTCTGGAGTGCCTCAGGACAGGAGATGTGTTTGGGAGCTCAGTGGTGGGTTGCCAGGGCAGCTGCAGGGCTGGAGAACATGACAGGCTGAGGCAGCTGGTTCAGCAACGCCCACAGAAGGGAGGGCTCAGACAACTTAACTGCATCTTCTTCCACTTAACCAAAGGTTACAGGGACAGAACCCGCAGGTACAGAGCGTCAGAACAAGGAGCAACAGCTAAAAGTTGCCGAAAGGTAAATTCTGGTTAGCTCCTAAGAACAAGATAATGAATATGAGGGAAGCTAAGCACAGGAAAACACTGCTCAGAGAGGTTATGGCATCCTGGAGACTTTCAAACCTGAACTCTAAAAGCTCCTGAGCAACCTAATCTTTGTAGTTCCCCCCGATTTAAAAGGGATATTGGGATTAGATGGCTTCTGAAGTTCCCTTTCAATCTGAATAATTCTGTGATTCCATGTGGTTTCAACAAGAGCAGAATAGCTTCAAAATGGATTTTATACTTTTATCCTATTTGATGTCTTTCTTCATAAAGGATTTACTGAGAAGGAAGAAACCAGTTACAACTTCTAGCCTGTTTCTGTCCTCAAGAAAAAATGTCTCAGTTCTTTGAGATGTATTTGCGATGTTTCCTTAGAAATATATGTTTTCATTTGTTTAATCCACAGCCAGAGCAGTAGGGAAGTGGCAATTGTTATAGTACAGGCAAGATGAGTTTCACAAATGGTTTAATTTAAAGCTGTGAACTATGACACATTTTCATTTTCTGCCAAACATTACCATTCTCAGCATATGTAGAGGAACACTGCTTTACGTCTCCACAGAAAGGACTAGTTTCCTCTACCTTCTGCATGACCTCTGCAGTCAGTAACTACAGCCATATAAGTTTTCCAATTTTATCTGCATTTTTTCTTCTGAAATAAAATTTATTTCAAAGATTAATTTATCAAAAACCACAGCCACCTTTTAAAGCTGGATTGTAACAAAACTAGTACATCCATTTTCTTATTTTTCTAATAAAGTGATCAAGAAAACCCTTTTTTTTTCTTTACTGCAACACTGAAGATATGGGACATGCTAACCCAGGTGATGAACCATGCTTATGCAGCAAGACTGTGTCTGGTCCAGACACAACCCTGCATTGTGCTTCTGGATTCCACTGAGACAGCTGCTGTCTTGTAACCCACGCACAGGAATAGGTATTTCCAGAATTTGAGTCAAAAGACTTCTCTACATTACACCTTGCTGGTAAAGGATTGAACTCTGCAAAGGTTTGGAGTCTGCAGAGAAAACTGAGAACATCCAAATCCAAAAATAGTTGCAGGTAAGTGGTTTTCAACAGATCATTTCTAGAAATCTGATAAATTCTTATAACATAGCTGAAATTACTCATTCAAGATTTGTGTAAGTAGAATTCAACACCTCAATTCCAGTTTACTCTAAAAAAAGCCTGACTAAATTTTTCAGGAGATTGCGACTGGATACAGCTGGTTCTTTGAAGTCACTAAATGGAGCAATTCAATCTCATTGATATTGACGGTTGTCACCAAGTTATTCCCAGTTTAGAGATGCCACCTCATCCAGAGTTTCAGCTGGCTTTGCAATGGACATGCCATAGAATAGAGCCAAGTATTTACCAGATCTGTCAGCCACAGAAGGTGATGAACCAAGTGCTGAAAAAACATTCTTGAAAGCCATTTGTGCCAGAGAAAAAGGGATCAGTGTTTCCCAACTCTGCTTCCATTTCCTAATGCTACCTAATTAGTGATTAGATGGTGATGGATAAACCAAATGCCAGGCAGGATGAGTGAAGAGTGGCACAAGGATTACACACAGAGAACATGAATACAGAACTGGAGAACTTTGCAGACCTTTATGTGCTGCTTCACAAAGGCACCTGGCTGCACCAGGATGAGCAGAGCCACCTCCCAAGCCTAAGGGCAGCAGCACTCAGTGGAGTTTGAACTGCCAATGTCACCTCTTTAAACTGGACACTTTAAGTGACCTCTTCTAACCAGGGGCACAATCTCTCACTGCTGACCTCTGATGGAGCCTCAGAATAGAAAGGGGACATTTCTCTTCATAATCCCTCACAGTGAATCATTTCCTAGGGCAGCACCACAATAGCCACGTTCATCCATCATGTGTGATACAGGTGTAGTATCACAAATGGGAGATCATTACTTGACCCACCTGAAATAAAACAAGGAAGGTAGTCAGCTAGTGAGGGAAATAAGAATGCAATGCCATAAGCTGCCTTAAGTAGCAAAGCTCACAGATCATCCCTGCGCAGCTATTTGGATACGGGGCTGTTTTGAAATCCAGAATGAGCCGGGTTAAATGACAACAATTCCTGCAAAACTGTGCCAAATGATCAAACACAAGCTGGTTTCTTTCGTTTTACTTTGCTTAAACCAGGTAAATTTAAGAGTTTCATTTATGTGGTAAGCTCCATAAAGACAATGACATGACTGACTTTTGGAATTCGGAGGAAAACCAGGAAAGTCAGCACTAGAGTTATAAAACTGGGCTTCAGAAGAAGAGACTTCAGTATATCCAGGGAAATGTTATGAATCCCTAAGATTTACCCAGGAGAGGAAACAGTCCAAGGTAGCTGCCTGATTGAGATGTCGATTAAAGAGAACTTCAGCATGCAGGACCAAACCATTCCTTAGGAAAGAAGACACTTAGCAGGCTTACATGGCTATGAAGAAGGTTAATGAAGACAGACACAAAATGTGAGCTTACAAGAGAGTCAAGGCTTGGCAACAAAAGAGAAGCACAGAAATATTGCTCAGGTACTTGGGGACAAAAATAGGAAGGTTTTTTAGTCCCGTCTAGCTAGAAGTAAGACATTTCTTAATTCAAAGACATTCAGGGTGACAAGAAAGCTTTTTTCCAGAGGAAAAAAAAAGCTAGACATTAACTATTTAACATTGCTTTCAGAGAATGCATGTTTCCAGTCTCTAACTTTAAGATTTCCACCATTTTGTTATTTACAATGGAACACAGATGACACCTGAGCTGCAGTGACCAGCTACCACAGCAATGCCATCTTGTTTAACGCCAGTTAAAGCAGCACTCATTTCTTTGGCACTGAAATTAAATGATGGAACATGATCGCTGATGTTATTTACTCCTAAGATTAAAATGACAATCAAAATATCATTGGGCACAAGGAACAGACAGCTTGGCTTCCTGCCTCAGCCACACTCTGCTATGCTTGTTTATCACCAAGATCATTTGCATACTTCAGTGGATGTTTATGTTAAGATGCTGTTGTAGTATTACCAAGGAACTGTTTATCCGACAGTGTTTGTCATCAGCAACCTAAGCCACAGTACTGAAGGAAGGTAAAGACCTTCTCAACGAGGAGACAAAAAAGGCACTAAGATGTGTTTATGCAAAGCAAAATATATTTCTAAACAGTGCTGAATGTCACAACTGCCTAAAACAAACAAAAAATCTATTAATAGTGTGTTACAAGGAATATACACTTGTGACGAAAATGAGCAAAATCCTTTAATGGTTCCTACAGCAAAGGAAAGACTTTTACTGACTATACTGACTGGCAAGTTCTATGTTAAATCTCTAAGAAGCTTCTGTTATTATGAAAGCCAGTTTGTCCCTGTACCTTCATTTCCACAGTCCCCCTGAAAAGGGACTAAAACTGGTATCAAATCTGCAAATCTATATGGCCTCTCTCTGCACATCTCCTTTGGAGATTTATTTTACTACTGGACCTTCTTCACAAGACTGAACATATTCATATGACAGTAAATCTTGCAGCAAAGCTGGTCTCTGCCTGCGCTACAAGTGCTTAACCCTGGTAGGCTTAAAAACCATTGCTTGGAACAATACAGTATTTTAAAATAGTGGGACTGGATGAAAATTACCTTTCTGGGTTTACAGTTTTAATTTTTAAGGAAGGGGTGGTGGAAGGAGTATTTCTGAAACTGAAACAGCACTGAGAAAAGCTCTGGCAAGTTGAGCAGAAGCATATGGCTAATCTACAGCAACCACATCCAACAGCGTTTGTGTTTGCACAGTGCAGGGGCCTGGACAGAAGCCACAGCATCCACACTCCAGAATTAGTGAAAATACACACACCACTTCTGGGAGAGAAAAGTTATAGCCTGGAAACTGTTTATAATCAATGTGAACTGGCTGGCTTTTGTAGTAGAACATTAGATTAAATAAGATACCAAAAATATTGAAGCAGTTCTGCGTTTGCTGAGTGCGCACCCAGTGAGATGGAGAATTCAGCAAATGTGTTTGCATTTTAGCTGCAGAAGAAATTCAGATTAGATGCTGCTACACAGGAATTGATAGAGAGTAGGTATTGAATCAGAAAAGTGGTTTTCTTTTAAATATTACAATCACATGGTATAGTACATCACTTGTGTCAAGTTAAATTTAATCATATCACTGTACTTAAAGGAAAAAACTTGAATACCTGCTCATATACCCATGCCAAGAGGGATTATATGAGACTTTATGAAGCTTTTTCCTTTTATTTAATATTCTGATATCTGTATAGAACAATTTTGCTATGTATTATACCCTCAAACTAATCTATTCTACTGTCACTTTAATGTACAGCAAATATGCCTGTACTCATGGTGACAGCACCATGTCCTGCCAATTACTGACGTTCTCCCATGTAAAAGCAAAGGCATTTTCCTTGGAACAGCAAAAGGCATAAGGAGTGTTGCTAATTTTCCTGAGAGTAAAGCAATATAGTTAAGAAAATACTTAAAAAGAAAAAATATATGCTCACTAATGCTCGCTGATTTTCGACAGATTTAGAATCAGGGATGTGAAGGACTGTGCTCTGGAAAAGGTGTCTGAGCAATGCAATACACAAACTGGATGGGTTTTTACTGAAATGCACTTTTTCTACGTATGTTTAACGGCTTATCTGAACAACAAAAAATCATCGCTATATAATCCATCAGAAATAAATCAGTTTATTTTAGCCAGAGACTACATACAACAAAAACTTTGAAACATGAATTGAATTCTGGGAAAGCAATCAAAACTGTTAAGTGACACATATGTCAGGCATGCACTTAGGCAGACTCAGTCCACCTCAGAATACGTGAAGACTGGATGGATAAAATCCAGGATCCAAAATAGAGATCTAAAAGGCACAACCCACCTCTACAAATGCACTGGGTCTATTTTGCCAAGCTTTTTGGTGAACTCTCCTCTCTTCTCATTCAGATCCTGATTCACTTTTCCCAATATTTTAAACCTCCCGCCTCCCTCTTCATGTTGTCCTTCTTTACTACTTCCTCTTTGTACACCTACCCACACCAATCTGATTCTCCCCTTCAGTATTTACTGCAGAGAGAACAGTAGATACAAAATGTTATCTGATTGATTAATTCTGCCTAAGTTGCTGAATGAAAAGCAAGGGATGACCTCTACATGTATCTTAACTTTGATGCAAAATATCTCATGTAATTGGGAGCTATTCTTAACAGAATCAGGCTACAGGACTGGTATAATTTAAAGTACTTTTTCAGCTGCTCCCATTTATTCCAGATACCATTGTAGTCAATTGATCCAGGATTTGGAGGGTGAAAATATATTTTGGAACTTGACACAACCTTGGAAATACCCATTTGTTGGTCTTGATGAAAGGGTAAGTATATTACCTTTTACTTACATAGTATATCTATATATACATATATGTATTGTGTAAATAACCACAAAGGGTTCACTGCTTCTCGGTTGACTTCATGTATTAAAAAAAATGTTTCGTGTTTAAAATAGATTCCTAAATTCTACTGCTATTAATATGTCCCCTGCCAACAGTTCTAAAGAATAGTAGGGTGAAAAAAAAAAAAAAAGAAAAATCAAATCAGCTAATTTCAGTGAATAAAAGGTGAAAATGGAAATTTAAATTCTCCTGTAAAGAGGTCTGCAGTGACTAACAGCACCAATTAAGAAGAGCAAAGCACAAAAAATTCAATTTTAGTGTCACACACACATATATGTGTTCATGGTATCAACCTAAGAAGCAAATTCAATGGAGACTTATGAAGCATAGTAAATTGATCTGAATATGTTGTTTGCTAATAAGGATTACGAAATAAAATTTTCAAATTATTGTTTTAACTTCATTTTAGTAACACAGACTGAACACCAGTTAAACAACCTGAACTCAAGGCCTCTCACACTCTTCAGAAGCAAATAAATTATGATATACAATATTTCCAATTAAACAGAGAATATGACATTAATTCAAACAATTCAAGCAGTGCACATTGCAAAAGCCCCTATTACTCTATGCAGAAAAGTGAGAGCAAGGGTGAAGCTACCCTGAACTTAATGCCACTTTCTCCCTTTCTTGGTTTTTGACAATTTAAACTATTTATTTTTTGTTTCTGTTTCTTACAAACATAAACCAAAAATTTAAGAGCATAGTTTGCTGCTAGAATTGCTTGTTAACATCTTATATCCTATGAATCTGAAAGAGCAACATCATTGCACCTTTGCAGTTAAAATAACAGTTAAAAATTAATACACAAATTAGCAAACTACTACACACCCTGAGCCACAGAGCCCATCTGAATGGGGGTTCCCATTGTCTTAGGTGAAAAGAGTTTTAATAGAATTACACAAAACAAAAAGCAAATTATTTCAAACTAAAAGCAGAGCACACAGGAGTCTGTGCAGAAGCTCAGAGAAGTCAGCTCTCAGTTCAGCAATGCAAATTTCTGATGCCAACAAAATCCACAAGAGTGTAACTTGTAGGTCTGTAAGTTTTTTAAATAATCTCTGGTTGTTGTGGGGTTTTTTTACTTGTGTTTTTTAGAATAATTTCAGGCAAGTTTTATTGAAAAATCACCTGTGGTTCATTCCCAAATACTACTGGGTTTTGAAATACAAACTACTCAAGTATTAGACAGGAATAATTAATCTACCCTAACAAAACCCTCTACAACTGTATTTGCCAGGTATGTGCCATTAGTCAGCTCTATGTTAACTGCAACCTCAAAAAAAACCCCAAACCCATGGAATTTAGATAAAAACAGCTTTCATATATGCATTCAGAAGGAAAAAAGAAAAAATATCTGCCATAAATATAAAAGTAATCAGAAATGGGTGAAGATACTTAGATGTGTATTACCACTTTGCATTTCCAGTCTTCTCAATCCAGCTAACATCATTAACTTGATTCAGAACAGGTCTCTGAAAACCAGTAGTAGAAGGGATACCAGTATTCATAAACAATTATCTGGAACTAATATCTTTTTTCATGTATGAAACTTCTACTTCCCAGAAAACTTCACTGTGCAGAATCACCTCTGACAACCAAACTGCTTCTCTGCAGAAATTACAATTTTCTCAGTGACCGTGGAAGAAAAGAGGAATTTTAGATGTTTTCAAGAAAGTAACCAGACCAAGCAGACACAGAGAGCTGGGTTTCAAACAAGGAAGTCCCTTCCCTTGAACGAGCTCACCAGGATTAGAAATTCAGTAGAATCCAAACTTTTACATTCAAATAGAACCCAAAATTTTTGCTCGCTGCTCTAAATGGCAAAGCACTGAAGCTATTTGGCAGCAATAGGGAGATTTGCACAGACTGCACAAGGTGCATTTCACTTTTAAGAGATAAGTATGTCCCATGAAGACACTCTGCTGAACGTATTTTTTGTTTCATGTATCAGTGGTTTTGCTTTGCAGCAGTTGTTCCATCTTTTTAACTCTAAGCCCCAGATGTGAGGAAGCACTGTTATGAAGCAGCAAGACTAATCTATTTCCTGAGACACTGTTAGATCAGATTTTGGGGTGTGTCTGAACACATCCCAATAATGAATATACTGCACTTTGCAGTCAGATGATCATCAAGGAAATGACAATGTCCAACATGTCACCCTCTGCAAGGTCAGAGGAAATTTGGAAGCTCCTCCCATGTATCTGCACAATCAGCTGGTTTGGCTTTTTGGACCCTAAAAATGGTTCAGTGTATGCAACCCAGTCCTCCATCAAAACAGAGAAATTCTGATAACATAATATATTTATTCTGTCTCAACCAGGAGACTGTGAGCATCCAGCTGGAGCTTCTTGAAGTTCCACAGTCATTCCTGCAATGATCTGTGTGGGCACTCCCTCCATTTAAGAGCAGACACATGGAAAACAAGCAAGGTAAGGAATGCAGGAATATCCCTTGACTGGTACTAAGGAAAATATGCAATAACTACTGTATTTGCAAGAACCATTCGTTTTGACAATTTATGTTCAAATGTGAGCAGGAACACCTGGATTTGAAAAATGTCTGCACTTGTGAACTCAGAAAAGCAAATACCCTTGTTAGCTTAAAAACACACATTCACTCACACAAGAAGAAAGGCTGCAAAAGGAATAAATACTTGACCTGAGAGATTAGCAGTGACTGGAAAATAAAAATCTGCCTAAAGTCTCAACAGAAGTGATAGTAACCCTTCAGGTTATACAAGGGCACACCTAAGGCTGCTATTTTTCATAGATTTAAAATATTTCTTCCCTTCTGTTTGGGTTCAATCATACTTTGATCTACAAAAAAAAAAAAGGCTGACAGAGGATCCCATTCACTAAAGAGACAGGAGACAAAGTGGCAGCTGGACCAAGCCCACCACTGAAGTGGCAGCAAGGCATTGGTAGGAGAGCCTGGAGGTACAGACAGCACTGTAAAGCTTTGCATGTCTGTGCTACACCCATTTTTATCAAAGCACTAAAGACAAAGGCTGTGCAAACTCTCCAGACAAACTGTCCCAAGGCCAAACTGTTCTCATGGGGAAAGTTTTTCTTCATGACCACTTCTTCCAATTTTGCAGTATGTGCTGTTTCTTATCCTCCCACCATACACCTCTGGGAAGAGACTTGCTCCTTCCTGATACCCTCTTTGTGAGCATTTAAAGGCAGCTCCTAGGTCACACTGGAGCCTTCCTTTCTCCAGGCTGAACAAGTACAGCTCCCTCAGCCTCTCACCACATACTCCAGCACATCCTGGGGCCCTGTGCTGAACTTTCCTTCTGGTATTTGAGAGCCACAAACTGGGCCAAATATCTTGGATGCAATTTAACAAGTGCCAGGTCAAGGGAGAAAATCACTTCTGTCAATTTACTGGCTACTCTCCTGCTTATCCAGCCCAGGACACTGTTGGCTTCCTCTGCTGCCACAGCAAATACACTCATCCCATAGAAATTCACTGTTGGAAATGCTCATAGGTGCATGATGTGGAGATCTGGTCAGATGTGAGCACGGCCCAGCTGCTCCAGGAGCAGCAGGTGTGAGGGCAGAGTGCTGATGGCTCTCTGTGGCCACGCAGACTGACAGCATAAGGAGCTTGGACAGCCCTGCTACAACCTTCTGGTGCAAACAAGAAACAGCTCTTTATTACAGAAGTTTCTAACTGGAGTTACAATGTCAGAAACTAAGAGTTTTAGTAATAAGGATGAAAATATGTCTATCTTTTTAAGAAAATCCTGACCAAGTTATTTTACCCCTGTGAATTAAAAAAAAAAAAAAAAAAANNNAAAAAAAAAAAAAAAAAAAAAAAAAAAAGCTCTATAGCCGTTCCGCATAGCAGCCACTACCTGACACCATCATTTTAACACAGCTGAGATAAATAGAAGAGGGAAAGGGTAGGACAGATAGTGGGTGGTAGGATATGTATTTTCAAGGTAAAAAGAGATAAAGGTATTACAAACACCAGCATTTACATGGGGAGTCACCTCACCCACCATAAACCCGAGATTTAATAGGTTGCTCAAGAGCTAGGAGAGCTCTCCAGCCTACCCCCAGCCCATTTAGCACATTATCTTGTCTTAATGGGGAGCTCTGATCCAGAAATGCCCAGCACCTCTGCCTGCGGGTATTGGCACACAATGCAAATGAAGTTGTAAAGAGAAATCAACTCATCAATCACAACCACAAGGGGACACTGGGCAATGCAAAAGGATTAGTGTTTCAGCCCTGCTCAGGTCTTTCCTAGCACCACTCTGCTTTAATTAAATACCACCTCGCGTGCTTTATTACCGGCAGAAATCTCAGTGTTGAAGGCTGGCATGCTGCAATCTAAGTGCTGGAGCTAATTAGAAATGAGAACGAGAAACACGTTCATTAAAAAGTGTGGGATTCCCCTACCAGAAATTATCTACACCTTGGAATAAAAACTTGCCTTTCTGTGGATTTAGAATAATATGTTAACTAGCTTCTATTAGGGTGAAATCTTTTACTTTGAACCACATGCCTGCTATTGTCTTTCTTAAGTAAAGCCAGATTTAGCTGTATCCACCCGACCATTGTTAGAATTTAAAAGATTCTTGGCTTATGGTTAGCTGATGAGAGCCTTAATTCTTCTAAGAATTCTTCTTAGAAGACTTCTTCTAACATTTGATACACTAATTTAAATATTTTCAAACTTGGCACACTCAAGGGCTTTTTGCCTTACTTCCCTAGATATACATAAGCTAGTCATTACTATGTATGAAGGCGATGAAAGGAAACATTAAACAGTCAAAGAAATATAAATCTTAGATTCTAACACAGAGAGTGCAACAGCAGGATTAAAAACAAAACAAAATGAAACAAAAACCTGAAGCAAATACAAAGACATTTGCAATTTAAAGCAATACAATATAGTGGAAAAGCAGTTTTCTCTTCCACTTGACTGCCAAGTGACCTGACTCAGGATTTTATGGCTTTTCCCGGGAACAATCTGAGAATATCAGTAGCATCCAAAACTTAGCAGAGAAATCACATTATCATGAGCAAAAGCGAGAAGGAGACAGAACTTCTGATTTGAGTGATAAACAAAATGTTTTCCTAATTTTTAGTGATGATAATATGGAAATAGAAAATTGCTTTTGGCCAGTACCTTATTAGATAAATTTACCATTAAGGGAAAGACCTGAATAAGGCCTATACATGGCTTACATCCCACTCAGCTAATTAGAGGGAGGCTTTCTTGTTCAGTTTTGTGTATCACACTTATTTTTCATGTCTGAGTTAGGTGATTTCCAAATGCAAATAACACCTCAGATATTACCAACCAAAAAACCCTATAGCTTTTTAAACAACCCATACATTATTGTTTGAACAATGTCCAGAAAGATCAACTTAAACTTAGCCTGAATTTAATTTTTCAACTATCAGCTAAATGCTAAACACTAATGAAAATACTCTTACTTCCAAGGGAAACAGATGGCTTTAAATTGTTACTTATTTCAACATATGGAAACCAATCGCTGAACTATGAAGAATCAAGCAGCAAACTCTATCATTATTAATTTTGACTAATAAGAAAAAATATAATAAAAATACGACAGATAAAAAAGAATCCAACTTCTAAACTAAAGTCTGCTTTAAATTGCAACAGAGCAAGGAAGGCCTTAAAAATATTTGTTTGAGCAACAATGTTAGATTCTGGTTCAGGTTGTTTTAAAAAAAAAAAATAGAAAAAATTTAAAAAGACATAATTTTTGTAGAAAATAGTAATTTGGGATGTATGTACATTTTTACATTCATCTATCACCTTAAAGCCCCTATGATTATAAACTCCCCTGTAAAGAGTTCTCTCTCTGTGAGCAGGCATTGAGGGGCTCCTGGAGCTCCCTCTGAACCAAAGCTGCTCCCCAAACAGGACACAAAAAGCATTTGCAAAGGGAACAATTGACAAGAGACTTTATGAGCAGGCAGCAAAGGAATCCCCAGCGCAGGGAGCAGGAAGGTGTGGAGGAGCTGCATGGGCATCCCTGGGACTGGCCAACAGAACAGAGCTCCCTTTTCTAATCTGGAAAGCAAATTAAAGCTGTATTAAACTGCAAATCAAGCAACAATCAGCACACCAGCTCTGCTGCTCCTGAGAAAAGCGTCCTCACCAGCAATGGAATGACGGCTGATGCTTCGGAAAAGCATTAAGAGCAAATGAATCTTACCCTGGTCTTATAATTGCAGTTTTCTTCAGTCAAGGATGGAGAGAGGTTTACCAGCTAAATGTGTCAGTTTTTTGACTTAAATATAATATAGTTTAAGTGAATTAAACTAGTTTATTCTGCCATCTCAGGCAGCTGGCAACTTTTCTAAAGCTCCAGCAAAACTTCGCCATTTTTGCTTCATTTTTTTTTTTTTCCCTTCTATCAGCTTATATAACAACATATTTTAAAGGTGCCCCCACATTATCCTCAGCTGGTGGGCAGAATTGTGCTGTCTTTAGAATAGTTTTTAGGAGTCTATTTCTTAAAAAGAAAAAGAAGCTGCTTAGGCGTTCCATGATTTCTGTGCAGAACATTCCCTATGTGGGAGTGCCTCATCTGCATAGCGGCATGTGGGTAGGATTTGGACAAGCGCACTGAAGGATGTGACAATCAAAGAGAGATATGTGGGAAATCTCTTTTAAATGTAAAAAGACCTCGCCCAGCTTTCACTAACTTAAGTAAACATAATTTCCAAGGAAGGAATGAATGCATAAACTATCATGAGGCAAAAATGGGCTTCGAGCACTGCCATTTCTGTTCTGTACTAAAATACATGCAAGAAAAATTTCTTATTCTGTCCTAGGTCTAACACAGCAAAAAATCAGTGAGAAATGGAATTTTGATCAATGTTAAAAACTTGCATGTGATTTTTCCAGCTAATGACATGCAGAACAAGTTACAGCTGATTTCTGCCTCTGACATTCTGTCAATATAATAATAGATCCCTCTTTTGACGTAACTTGACTGCCATTAGCATTCTAAATATAGTCAACTGTTTTGTTAATATCTCCCCAGAAAACTGATGTAAAAATGTAAAACAGAAGGCAACCTGGGCCAGTTTGTTGGGCATAGATCATGTCTCTAATGCACTGCTCTCTAGAAATGTGTATATCCAGCTCCTTACTAGCCTGGAAGAGCAAATTTCCAGTTTGAACCAAACTGAGATTACTAGCCTGCAAAAAATTCCTTTGCAGAAGCCAACATGAAAGCTTGTTTTTTTCAAACAAGAGACATTTTGAAGCAGTCCATGGAGCTGCCCTCTCCCTTGAAAACTGAGCTGAGAAGCCTGACTCATGGTCTTGGCTGGGAAATGAGACATTGTCACCATTCCTGAAAAAGTGGTCAAGACTGTTCCTGGGCTATCTTTGCATGATGTAATCACCCATCAACTGCACTGATTCCAGGGAGGCTCTTGCAGTTTTCATGAGTTCACAGCCTGCTCCACTCTGCTGTGGTGTATTTGATGAGGAGGTGTTGGAGAGGGACAGGGTGCAGGACTGGGACTGTGCCAGCCCTGCCACTGCACCCTGGGCACAGCAGAGCAGCACCAGCTCCTGCCAGCCCTGGTGCTCCACATCCCCTGCATCCTTCACACGCTGGGACAGCACAAACCACCTGGGCTTTTCTCCTCCGGGAAACAAACACTGAATCAGCACCCTTGGGTCCCTTTATCCTCAATTTAGCAAACCATTCCTACTACCAAAGCAACTACCATTCACTCCCTGTCGATTTTTTAATTAACAACGGGGGTTTGTGTATTTCTTGTATTTCCTTTGTGTTGTTGTCTTAACTTGGACAATAAAGACTTGCACAGCTCTGAAATAATTTCACTAAAATGAGCACATTAACATAACTTGTGAAGATCCTTTCCTGCAAACATGAACCTCAGCTTTCAAGTAATCCTAAACAATGTCTACTGTAAAACTTCTATATTTTGTAGTCCAGACACAGGTTAGGCCATCCTGTCTCCTCATTATTATGTGTCAAAGTAATGTTTATGGGTAAGTTCATTCACAAACAGTGGCAATAAAGTAAACTGTAACCTAAACCAGTGTGTTATGTGTTATTAAACAGTTCCTTACCTTTTCATTACATGTCATTATTACAAAAAAGAGGCACCATTTCATTTCAGTGTTAAATAAATGAACGTAAACCAATTCTTATTTAAACATAGCACATTCTAAAATTAACACATAATGGAAAAAAGCAGGGGAATGAAATGTTAAAAAGAACTGGTGATCTGGACTATCTGAAGTGACCAACCTATTCTATTTCTTATTATTACTCTCTCACAAAAAATTCACAGCCAGGTAAAACAAGCAAACAAACAAGCAAACCCACCTCAAACTCACACAACCTTCCTAGAAATATTAAAAAAACTCTCACAGCTGTGGTCAGATGGCATTTTCCAAAATAAACTGGAGGTGCTGAAGACCTCGTACATGTTTTTTTCTCTCTGCTGAGCAATGCCAGCACCAGTTCAAGCCCAGTATAACCCTGCAATCTTTTAAGTGCCAAGACAACTTGTAAGACTCAGTGGAAAAAAAAAAATACAATAAATCAAGAATATTTCAGATTTCCCTGTGAGCAGCTTAGACTCAGACTTTGCCTTTGTGCAGATGAGCACTCACACCTCTCCCTCTGCCAGCCCTGCTGTAAACACAGACTGCTGCACTTCAGCCAACCTAGATGTTTACAGAGTGAGCTTGAGCTGCCTGTTCTGATCATTTCATTTTATGCCATTCCATGGTCATTAACATCCAGGTCTAGCAGAGAAGCCATTTAATTGTTCAGTCAAATAATGGATTTCAATTTTCTGTTATGTCAGTGACATTAGGAAATCCTACTGCCTAGTCCATACTACAGAAAATTAAAAATAAAAAAGATGCTCACTTCACAAATACAAGATATGTACAACTGCAGCATCAAGTGATTCATATCAATGACATAGAAGAGGCATCTGAAAAACAAAAGGGCACCTCTATGGAGTTTAAATCTAAAATAGGTTTGGGCAAAATAAAACCTGACTCTGGAAGAGGCACTGCGTGTATCTGCTACAGCTGCTCAAAAAGGCAGATGTCTGAATTTTGTAGCAGATTAAACAACATGACTGTGGTGTATAAAAATCAAACCCACCTGCCTTTTCATGCAGAAGCAACATGAAAGGCTCCATCTCAAAGGCAGTCCCTGCACACTAACCCTGACCTGGCGCAGCAATTTGGCTGCCAAACTGCCTTCATGTACCTGCAGCAGGACAGAGGGGTGTCAGGAAAGAGAACTGTACTAGATCTAAGAGAAAGGGCTCACCTATTTGCTTATTATAAATTCCTGACTGGGAATTTGGTCTCTTTTTGTTCAGAGACTTGAAATTTTGCCTTTCAAACACCTGCTGTAAGAACATCCACCCCAATAATGACTCAGTTGACATTTTTTACACATGTGCCCAAAAGAGCATAACAAATGTTTTGAGAAACAGTAATGAGGTAAAGCCTGTTGTTCTCAGCTCAGATACTACTGGGCTTATTTGGCACAAGTCTACATTGCACAATAGAGAAAGAAACAATGCCTCAGAAAGCAAATGAAGAGGGAGTTATTGCCACAAACTAATCTACAGCTAAACGCAAATTAACTGAAGATAAAAAAGATTACAAATGACACAGATGATGCTAAACATGTAACACGTCTGAGAGAAAAATCAGTTTTCACAAACTGATTCACATAGCTCCAGATAAAATGGGAACTGTGAAGATGCTGAACAGGAGTTCCACAAGAGCTTCCCTTTCTGGAAAAGGGAGGAGAGAAGCACTTGATTAAAGGGTCCCAAGTGAAGATCCTCACTTTCTGCTATGGAAGAGATGCAAGGACAAGAACTACAGATAACCAGAAAACCTCAGTGCCTCTACATAACCTAATCCCCCAAATCTAAAATGGGTATCTCTGAAAAAAAAAAACCCAAACCAAACAATAAAACCACACACTATTTCTCAAAGAAACAAGAAAATCCATAGGGAGATACTATGCCATACCATTGCTTGTCTTAATCAACACAGCTACTTTAAATTTAAATACAAAACTTTACTCCCAAAAGTTTGGGGGTTTTTCTAATTTTTTTTTCTTTTTTTTTTAAGTCTCACATCAGATCACTTCTAGTCCCTTTTGGGACTATGAAAAGAAGAGACGATAAGACAAAGGAAATTTAGAAAGGTTACTCATTCTGGATCTCTCTTTGAGGTATGCACATGCTCCTGAGAAACAATGTCAAGCAGGAGCAGGAATAATCAAGGAAAGCTCAACTTCTACTTTCATTTTCTTAGAAAAATAAAACTGCATCAATCCCAATACAACACCACTAATTTAAACTTATTTCTTAATGAACTGGTTTTTGCAGTGCCTGTATTTCATAAACAAGCACTAACGACCTATGATACTTTGTCTATGTTTTCTAAATTCCTTTTTTTCTAATGTTGTGATTTTAAGGATGGTCTGCTTAAACCTACCAGACTAAATTATTTTAGTCCTGTGAACCCACTCAAAAAATTACAATCAAAGAATAGATCTAAGTTTTTTTTTTTAAAAAAAGACAAGTACTAATATTTTATGTGTTTGGAACACTACATTCTTTCACTAGTGTTGAGTCAATTTAAGAGAACTCCTTTTGTGTGACAAATTATGGCTGTCTGCCACACACAGATTTAAATGTGTACAGAAAGATCCTCAGCTGGTATGCATTCTCAAAAATGCTCCTTGCAATTCAGCTCAATATTTTGATATTGCCAGAATATGGGTTTGACATTTTTAATATAGGACAATTAAACTATTTTGTTAACAGCCCAAACCCAAACAACAGATAAGTGACAGTACACAAAGGCAAAAGGGAAGAAAGACCCAGCAACAAACAAATTCACACTACCCGGCAACAAATAAATTCACACTGTTTCATCACTTTTTTTTAGAAATCTCTTGTGGTCTGGTCCATTTAGCACCTGCTAAGCCTAAACTCCTGTTAAAAACTGTCAACAACTGAGGTATAGATTCATTTTCAGTTCTGATCCCTTGCTGGTGTAAGCACCATTTGGAAAAGGAAAGTCATGCTTCTGGTCCTGTTGTAATTCACATGCACAAAAATGGTATGGATTGGTCTCAAGCAGAAACCAAAAGAATTAAAACAAGCCCCTGCGAACTTGCCTTGCATGTAACTGCTGCCATCTTAATAAGGTGAGAGCAGCTTTTAAATCCCAGGCAGCTTCAGAAGCTGCAGCCCAGTCCCTGCCATATGGAGACAGCCTGGAATCTGTCAAGTTCACTTAGTGAATTTTATCTTTGGGGAATCAGTCAGGCAAGCCAGATCAGAATAAACAGGATGCTGTTGAGATCTGGAGGCTAATGCTGGTACAGGCTGGACTACTGAACCAAAAAAAACTTTTAAATAAACATGTGGTACCTAGAAAAAATAACAATAATTAAAGCTGTATAGGCACAAAAACAACTATGTGAGATTTTTACTGGGCTCTGAAAGATGCTCTTCTCCCTTTGCCTACAGGAAATAGCCAGACTTTGCTTTTCTTTCCATTATTCCTAATATAGAAAGGTATAACAACAACATTTAATGCTTTATATCAGTTTAAGTATCAATAATTTAAAATATCCTATTTAAATATTGTGCCTATTTAGACACCCTTCTTTATAAGTGTTCAAGGAAACAAAACACACTGAGCAATGTCATGTTCACACAATCTCCATGCAAGCCCAAGCTGTTGCTTCATGCTTTGATAGGAGATGAAAATCTGGGGTCTCCAAATCTATTAAATTCTGTTCTGATGGATGGGGATAAGATAGACTTTTTTGTGCTCTGGGTAAAAGCCAGAATGTTAAATGTAATCTTCTGCACATGCTTTTACTGATATTCAGCATAAAAATAAGCCTTATCCATTTTTATTAGTTGGTCTGAGCCAGAACCAATTCTTTTGATGTCACCTAGCTTATAAAATGCAGCACTATAGGCAAGGGAGGTTTTAAAATGCTTCATAGACTTTATCCATTATATTAATGGGTTTCAGATTGCAATCTGTGGAGCACTTTCTGGTGCTGATTCACAGGCAGCTGGCCAGTCACCTGGAGCTGGCTCCTCTCCTTGTTCCCCTCTGTTTATTCCCTATAAAGACAGAGCTGAAAAGGGGCAAACAAAAAAAGACGTAATGCCATTTTTAGTGCTATTTTTCTAGATAAACACTTGCAGTCCTTGCCACGTGACCATGCTGAGAGGAAAGGACTGTGCAGTTAGGAAAGGCAACACAGCTTGCTGGTACCATGGACTGTACCAGACAGGAAGGGGATGAGGAGCAGAGCAAGATAAACAATCGTTTTACTATAGGATTAATGTGATTAAATTTAAACTGAGTTGTTAAAACAGTTCATTTTTCAGCATTCCCCTGTTTTTCAGGCAACAAGCCGAATTTTACCACATCCCCCAGCAAGAAGAGCTTGCTCTGCCATGGTATTTTTCAGAACTATTTTCTGTTTAAGAATGTACTGAGAAAAACTCTTTAGAAATGCTATCTTGCACTAGAAAAAAAAACAAAAAAAAACCCAAAAAAACACTTCTTTGAATACTTTAAGTGTCACTTAGGATTCATCCAGGGAATTCAAGTTATCTCTTAACATAAAGTAAGCAAAGAAAGCTACACTGAACTGAGTCACCAGGGTAGGAAAGGCTTCTGGGAACCTAATGAGTAAAACATAATTAACAAGATATCTCTATTTACCAAATTATTAAAAAAAAAAAAAAAAAAAAA
>VZSE01011323.1:289333-425067 GCA_013398275.1 Promerops cafer
AAAAAAAAAAAAAAAAAAAAAGTGTTTCTATGCGAATAGCCTTTCATTTAAATTGTCTCTTATTTTCAGATGTGCATTTTCTATATATTTTAGCTGTCTTTCCCTGTCCCTTGATGCAGAAATACAGCCACCACATGAGATTTTGGAAGTCATGCAGTCATACCAGTCAGCCAACCCTAACAGAGTATTCCTTAACAGTGAACAGATTCAACAGCTGAAATCATTTAAGCTATCAGTAATAGCTGTTATTAGATCACAGAAAATATTGGTGAGTGCATGCCCAAGCAGATTATAAATAGCACACGGCAGGAGAGAAGTTCATTCAGAGCAGCACTGGAACAGGGCATTTGCTGGTCCCAGTTCCACCAAAGGAGCCTGAGAAACAGCCAGATCCCTGCTGTACTGGGACCTTACACCCCTGAGAAACAGCCAGATCCCTGCTATACTGGGACCTTACACACCTGAGAAACAGCCAGATCCCTGCTGCACTGACACTTCCACCCCTGGGAACAGCCAGATCCCTGCTGCACTGGGACCTTCCACCCTGGGAACAGCCAGATCCCTGCTGCACTGACACTTCCACCTGGGAGCAACAGGGCCACCTTTCCCAGCAAGAAAAGCCTGACTGAGAAAGCACCAGGGAGGCAAGGGGACTGATACAAAATGCTCAACCATCATTGTTTGGTGAGCAGATCCACCATAATAATGTGGGCAGCTAAGTTTAAATTTAAATTTAAGGGACATCTGCAAGTGGCCCTAATTTTTCCTTTACCATGCAGCCTAATAAAGCCTAAGATCTAAATATTTACTATATCTGATGATTAAAAATTATTGTTTTCCAATGAAGCAATTTCCTGCCTAAGCTTAGGCTATCTCTCAGCCCAGAAATTTTCTTTTCAGACAGATAAAATCTCTCACAGTTAATGACGTGTGCTTACTTCAGACATCAGGAACAAATGATTTCTTACATATTTCATCAAAATATATATAGATCATAACATAGGAATAAACCACTTTGTTTCCAGTGATGACTTTTAAATAATTTTAAAATATATTCTACAGTATTTTTCACCCATTCGTGTGAAAAAAAACCTCCAGATTATAACTTTTCTCTTATGGATCAAAAAAATAGTTTTGCTGAATTTTATAGTTTGGTTTGTTTTTTTTTTTTTTTCTTTAGGGAATCTTCATACATAATTATATACACGGATTATAAAAGCACTATTAAAGGGTAAACTTTTAGCTAGTTACCAGCAACAGCTTTAAAATAAAATTATTTAAAAAAAAATCTGTCGTATGCTTTTAGCTCTCACTTCAGAGCATTGTACAGAAACTTGGAGAAGCCTCAGTAGCATCTCATCCCAACTTCAATAGGCAGTAGGCATTGATATCCAAATAAGTGTGTTTTGTTTAGAATTCTTTTTTTGCACATGGAGGAGGAAGAAGCCATAAGCAGATGTTGCAGGATCTCCCATGATCATTTCATGGCAAGATTTATGGTAAGTCTCAAAGCCCCATGAGCAGGCATAAAAGCAAAAGAAGTACTAAGACAGATCCACAATTTTCCCAGAGACTCATCATACATGATTTATCACACCAAACACAGATCTTGCACATATTCTTCGTGAAATAGATTTCCTCAACTGCTCTGACAAACACCCAAAATCCAAGTAGTTCCAGCGGGCACACAAAATTAGTGAATCACCATTCACAACCAAGAGCTCGATGACACCTTTCATTCATAAATATTAAATAAGAACTTTGCTTTATAGAAAAAAACCCTGAACCTTCACCCTTATCCCATCCTGCCACATTTGGGGCATAATTCCTTACTGTCTCTATGCTTCACAGTAAACTCTGTAAATTGGTAATACCTGGACTTCTTGTCATGTTTATCTGACTTCAATATATCTGAAGTTCTCAAGACATTATTCAGCAATGTTTTATTCCCCTACTTAGTATTAAATAAATAAAATTACATAATACTTAATTTTCAATGGGACAGTTTCACAGTCTTGAATTAGATTTTTGCTCTGGCATTAAACATTTCATTGATGGTCAGAGAAGTATCTTTATTCACAAGCCAAACATATTAAAGGGAACTCTTTTCTTTTACACACTCTTTAATTACTGAGCAAAAATGGATAAATTATGTAGGACTCAGTGACTGGCAACTGATGAAGATTGCCTATGACTTTCATTAAATTAAAAAATAGCAACAACAAAATCAGTTAAACCAAACTGTAAATCCATTCACCTAACTAGCAATGATTCCATAACATCTTAATCTTTACCCGCATACCTCATCTGCAGCCTCCATGTTTGCCTTCCCCTTTCATTCTTTCCTTCAGCAACTAGAAAGTCTACATCTTCAAAATTCAGTGGGGGTTCTGAGTGTGGAGAATCCCTGGGTGCCTTCTAGAAAGTACCAATTTCAAAGCAGTATGAAAATGACTGTAAAAATCTAGATGGTGCCCATGACAGCAGTGAGGAAGTTGATCAGTCCATGGTTATCTTGGTCCTTCCTTGCAAAAACAAACCCTTCAGAAGAGTCACTGGGTCATTATTAAGTATTTATTCTCCAATATACTGATTATTTTGTTTTGAAGTGCATGAGCCATTGTGGCACTCAGGTGGAATGAAAACTTGAAGAGGGAATGAATAATTTCTCGGGAACACAAACCAGTACTGCAGGGAGATTCCTGCATGTGGGTCCCCCAGAAATCTGCAATCCTGAAAGATGAGAAGTAAAACAACAACTGCAAACGTGCTGGCAGTGAGAGCATTCTGATAATGCTCTTTTCAGACTAAGGAAGCAAAGCTGGTTCCTCTCAGTGACCTGAGCTGTGACTGAGCAGGACGGGGACAGGGACTGGCCCAGACACTGCTGCCTGGTTCAATGACTGTCCCAGGCTAATACACTCAGAATTCATGTTGCTCCTTCTGCGAGCACAGTTTTCCAGAAGGATCATGCAGGATATCAGCACATTGTAAGTCAAAATGCAGTATTTAAAAAATAGTCCTCTTTCTGAATTAAAATAGAATTTAAATGTCTACAAGAGATTAATGATGCTGCAATGATTGCAGACTTACGTAGGTTTTTGTGAGACCTGACATTTAGGTTTTTTTCTTTAAAGGTGTGGGGAAAAAAAAAATAATAATTCTGCTTTTCAGGAGACTTGTAAGCAAGATTTCTGGCATACTGGCACCAATTCTAACCAAAATACACTTCAAGTTTAATTTAAATTTAAGGTAGGTCACATAGAATCCTATTTCAATTCATTTGCAAAATGCATATTCTTTTAGGTACCTATGATGATAAAAAACAGGGTATAGAAGAGGAGATATTTTCATTCTTTTTGTTGTTGAACAGGAACTTCAAAGGCTCTGTCAAACATTTTTGCTGGATGTGTTTAATCCTAGAGCTCTCAGACACAGCTTGTTACCTTCTTTCCACTTCAGCACAGTTTCCTGATGTATTTATGAGGCTGAGACTAAACTAGGTCTGCTTGAAAAAAGTAAAACCTAAGAAAAAACCCTATTTTAACCTGGTTAGCCTGAATCCCTGTTAACCTGTTCAAAGTTTTATGCTATTGTAATAACCTGTACTGGAAAAGAGATGCATTATATACAACACAGGTCTAAAAAGAAAGCAGCACATTAAGATTTCATTGCAAATATTGCCAAAGTTTATAAAGATCAGCTTATAAATGTGTATTTTGCTATTAAGGCACTGCAAGAAATGGTGGCTGTTTGAAAGAGAGGAGCAATATACCAGAGCCACTGCTCTGAATGCAGCTCAGATTCCTGCTGACACATGGTATGGCAAACCTGTTGAATGATCTAAATCTGGCTCTGTTCAGGAAATGGCTCCTTCTCTCTCACACCAAACCATAACACTGATGCTGGCAGGTGCTGTTGTCTCAGAAATCAAGCTGAGAAATGAACCCAAACGGCCAAGTCCCACCATGCAGACTGAGGGGAGGACCTGTCTCCATCAGTGAACTATTCCACTTGTTTGGCATTTCTGCATCTTGGAAGGCATTTAGGAGATGAAATTTAAGGATGCAGCTGTAAATTTCATATTACTATAAAAGCGGTGAAATTGGAGATGCATTAGGTACCAGAGAAATAAATACTCATTGGAAAGAGCTCCAAAATATCTTTATAAAGGGATTTTGTGAAGAAAATGGAAGGAAATGGAGGTAAAAACAAAGGGCTCAGAATTGCAGCTTTTAACAGTCTGAAACACTTCAGACTTATCAGCCTAGCATTTCTTTAGACAATCGGAATTAAGTCCATAAATATTTTATTTCCAAAGACAAAGTAAAAAAAAAAATGCAAAATTGGCATGACACAATGTTATTTGTCTACACAACATGCACTACTCCACCTGTGAGAACTGTGGACTCTTACACCTGGGCAAGGCATCACCTGAGGACAGGTCTAAAGTTAGTGATCCTTGATGCAAAGGAAAGCTGTGCATACAACAAGCAGGAAAAGGAAAAAATGCTCAAAAAGTGAAATAGAACCTATCATGCAAAGATTCAGGTTTGTAGGTGGCAACAGCAGCATGGCATTTCTTTGCTTTATTTTTCAAATAATCATATTGCTTGTAATTTCAAAATTTGAAAGTGGGGAAAAAAGTTTCTTAAAAGCTTAAAAGCATAAAATCCTTTCCATCCTCACAACTGAAAAATGTGCACACAACAGTGACAAGTGAACTTGCTTCTTAAATAGTGTTCTCTTACAGAACACTATTGTACCACTAGCTTGATATATTATTGAAATAATTATACACATTATTGAAGTTGTTCCTTCTGCCTTTAAAAGATGTCTTTCTATCATGGCAGGCATCTTCAAAAGTTATAAAGAACAGCTCCTTTTTAAGAAGAATACAAATGCAGGATTTTCTGGTTCAGATTTCTGTAGGCCTTTGTTTTGCATGTTTGTTTTTCCCGGCCCCTGAATGCCCATCAAGCCTGTTCTACCATTCACCAGAAGAGCACAAGAAAATCTCTTCAATGACAATTGAAGTGTGCCACATTTACTCCATTTTACAGCAAACTAGGAAAAAAAAAAAAAAAAAAAAACCCACTTTTTTTTTCAACTTTCACGAGACCAAAAATGATTGAATTGTTCAGAGGCAGCTCTCCCAGTGATGTGAGGTCTGTCAGAGCCAGGGGAGTGCATTTGCCTTCCCTGCACTGTGTCTCACCTCCCTGGGCTTCATCCTGGGGGGTTTAAGAGCCTGCAGCTCCCAGCAGCATGTCCCACTCCTCTCCTCTGCTTCAAGAAGAACACCAAAGCCAGCTTGGAAAAATAGGTGCTGTGCCCACTCCTCAAACAAACCGAGAAGGATGGTTCCCAGCTGATCACTCCCCTTGAGTATGTACCAATTCTGCTAAGAAGAGTTAATATTCAAAAAAATAAATCATATTATATCCATTTCAAATATGGGAAATGAAGCATGGAGAAGTTTCATGATTTCTGCAAAGCCACACAGCTCCTCCTGGGCACAGAAAAGTAGGATCCAGTAATACTCATTTATAGACAGGAACTAAAATTCTCTTTTTTGACATTTGGCAATATATACAAGCAACATTAGCACTCTTAAAAGTTTAAGCCTAAGTATTCTAAATATCAAAGAATGGAATTTCAAAAGTTATTAAAAACATTTTAAAACAGGCTAACTTGTGGAATGCTATTTTCAGCTTCCAGAGGTTTTTATCCATGTAGGATTTGCTCTGGCAGTTCTGAAATCCTAAACAAGATTTGTAATATATTAATTCTCATCTCAATGACCACCTTGTCTAAAGGCATGTGCTACCCACATGACAGAAAAAACACTCAGGCCATTTTTATTTTACATTTCTGCTGTAGAAAAATGTGGAAATAATATGTTATTTGAATATATCTGTATTATTTCCTTCAGTTTAAAGAAAGGCTATTCTTGATCATAAAGGCATGGAACAAGTGAAGAATTCTAGAACTTTAAGACTGTGTTGGGAGCTGATCCACAGCCCTGCCTAGAACACACCCCTGTCTCTTCTCCTTGAAGAAACAGATTATATTGGTTACCTACAGCATGCCTGTTGTCAGGTTACAGCTCCTGGGGTGCTCTGAAAACTAAAACTCTGCTCACTGAACTTTTCTTTCTATTTTTACATGTACTCCAAACATGCTGCTCTCTATCCCTCCACAGAGAAAATTTTATCTTACACACAACCAGGTTAAGAACTTTCCTCAGTGAAAGCTCAGAATTACCCATCAATTTATTCACATCAGACTCTGCTCTCTACTCCTTTCCATTCAACTTCATCTCTCCAGTATGTCAACTTAACTAGTTCTAGGGAATATGATAAAATAGAACCAGATTTAGATCCCTCAGCATAGTCCTTAGAACCATATTCTGGACTGCCTGAATAAACAAATATGATCATCTGTATGAACTTCTGTGGGTTAGTATCTCAAAGCAGCAAAATCACAGGAATGGATATTTAAAATTTACCTCATCTTCCGCACCTCATAGCCATAAGCTACAGCCAGCAGCTGAGAGTTAAAAGAGCAAAAAAAGATGCCCTCAACCTCTACGAGTTTGTGGAAGTACATCCACTTTAATATGTTCATGCTCCATGTCAAACATCCCCCTTTAAAAGAATTTCATGCCATGTATTGCATTCAATATTGCAAATATAAAGTATCTGCTAACATTTAGCGGCCTCTAGGTATAATCAGCATAAAACCAGCATAAAAGGGACTCAATATGAATAGCAAATGTTTAAACCAAATGTGATGGAGCCTCATGGGGAATTCTGCCACACATGCTGTCCTTTCTTCTAGGGGGTCCTTCACTGTCCTTGTAGGGGGTACAGCAAAATGATGTGGGAAAGAAAAGAAACCCAAGCACTGTGATGCTGCAGCAGTGTTTAACCACAGCTTCAATGAAGCCAGCTTTGATCACTTCTGAGGGAAAAGCAGTGACCTGTCCTTTAAGGAGAGCGTTTCCTCTTTTGATCAGAAAGTTGCGCTCATTTAAACTGAGTTACAAGTGTTAGCGTCTTATTTAATACGTAGTTATAAAAATATCATATAAACAGCTAAACATTCATGACACTCACAAATCCCACTCCAGTTACTTTATATTGTAGCTGTGTTTAGTTGGCAGCTTAGAAAGATGCCAGAGGTATGTTCTAATGTACTACAAAATCTGCAGCAGGAAGTAGCAAGTACTGTATAGATCAGCAGAATAGAACCAAAATATTTATCAATTATTTACACACTAAATAGCACATCTGGCAAGGCCAAAGCACAAATGCTCAATTGTCATTTCTGCCTTTGTCCCAGGATATTAAATATCCATGCTAATGATAGATAGGTAGGATATACAGCTACCTGGGAAGGATATACAGCTAGCTCTGAATGCCTAAAAGCAGAGGCTGTATTAGAATCATCCACAGCAAACATTTTCTAAGTTATGGACGATAATAGCACTCCCAATTTATATATATATATATCCATTTAGAACTAGAGTAAAATCTGTCTCTTTATTTCAATTCAACTAATTCCCTGTTGATAAGGATAACTTTAGTTTTTGCAGACCTCAGGTAAAATTTCAGTAAAGATAAGTTAACTCTTCCTCCTCAGAGTGCAAGACAAAAGACATCCTCCTGGACAAGATTTGGGACAATTAAAAATAATCATCGCTGATATTAAAGATACATAATCCTAAGAATAAATTAATCCTTAAAAAATCCTTTAATATTTCATGACCTACCACTGCTACAAATAACATGACAGACATCTGGATTTTAGCTAATGATTCAGATTTTCCTAAAATTTACCATCTTTAAACCTCTGAGACTTATTCCACCTACCATTAAGAAGATTCAGATTCCAAATTCAGATTGCAAACTGGAAATATTTCTGAAGTTTTCCATTGTTTGGGTGCAAGGCTGTACTCTGCATTCATCCCAGACTAAAATCCCCAAACTGATCTCTACAGAAGACATCATGCTTTGTTTCTTTTTAGGCATGGATCCAGCACTGTTACATTTAGGTCTAAATCCTAGATGCAAGTTAAGTGATTCTATGATTCTAAGTGCTGGGAAGATGCCAAATAAATTTATCCTGATTATTTTAAGAACAGATGAAAATGCCATTAAAGTTACACCTAAGTTATAAGTTATTCCTCATTTTTGCTAGGCTGAGTTCACAATTTTTAGTCTGCATCTACTCAAGATAGAACAATTTCTTTATGACATTCCCAAACCAGAGCTTGCTTTCTTCTTCACCAACTCATTTTAAGGTTGCCACCTGGAAATTAAATCTTAGAATCCTTAATTTGTACCTTTTCCAAGCTCTTCCTCACATTAGAGCTACTAAGAATTATTCTCCTTCCCACTTAGCCACATTTACATTTTTTATAATGATCCAGGGATTTATTTCAATACGTAAAAGATTAGTCTTTTAAATTTGTTAGTCCTTTAAAATTCAGCTGTACTTGAAATAAGTTCCTCCATAAATTCATTTGGATTTGGCTTTTTTTTCAGTAGTAATTACCTGTTGTTCAATCTCTCTTATCTGATATTCTAACACTTCTAAACAAGCAAGATTCTTATGCATCTTTAACATCAGACAATTTAAAACTCAGTTCTGTAATGTAAATTCCATTCCCTGACCTGCTGAGACCGTTTATTGCACCTCCGCTTTTTGCTATAATTTTTGGGCCTGAATAAAGAAAAGACAGATTTCCCCACTCTCATATTTGATTGTTACCAGCGACAAATGAAATGATTCATTTGTGCTAAAAGAGTTTAAATCCTGTTTTTTGAAATCTCTGAACACTGAAAAATAACAAAACAAAAGGTCTTACCACAATTCCATAAAGAGTGCATAGCATTACTATGTAGACATTTCCACATCTCAGGACATGTTTTCAGTATTAGTATGCACTAAATAACAACAACAACGACAAGGAGAAGTTATTTTGCACTTTTGAAGCGGTAACCAGCGTAAATTTCTGAAGAAAAGTTTAATCTCTTCATAACTGTCATAACAATAACATGGCCAAAAGGGGAAGGTATCTCAAAGCAAAAGCCACAAGATGCAATAAATTAAAGGAACATGAAATGCTTAATTCAACGCCCAAATTGTTCTAAGATTTCAAGATGGCTAAAAAGACTCTAAAATCAGGTTACACACAGTTCATATGCAATTAATAGCTTTAGGCCCCATGATCCTTCCAATCTAGGGACTCACATTTGATTCGGAGGAGGCGTTTAGAAGTATGGTACTTAGTTTTAGGAGACCTGTTCCTCATTGGGTACCTGTACTTTGGGTGACTTGGATTTTGGAAAACTGCAGATTTCACTGTTAGGAAATTCATAACACTTCATAAACTCCTGGAACAAATTCAGGACTGAGAGCACTTCAATACTAGGGGTAGGCAAATTTAACCGTAAGTAATGAAAGGAGAAAACCTTGCCACCTCTCCCGTCACCCTCAGCATTACAGAATGCAGAACAGGAGCATCTTGCTACATCAAAAAGGGTAAAATACTTGATGCACTTAGCCTGTTGGCAAATTATGCTTGGGGATTTCTAGATGAATGACTTGTGTCTATGTTTACAGCCTTTCAGCGGAGTGCTCACTGTTTACTCTGGAATTAATCCAGGTCCATAAAACTAGTGATACATCAAGGTAACACATGTGCCTAAGTGACTCTGCATTATAAGGAGGTCTGCTTTAGTTACAAAAACTCAATAACCAGTTTAAGAAGATTTTGACAATCCCAGCCTGTAACTTATCAGCAACTACTGTACTAATTCCTGTTAGTGGACTGGTAGTCTAGATTTCATAATTTCATGACTTGTCTTTTAAAAGTATTTAAACTAATAAAGGCAACAGTGTTGGAGGATAATGTCCTAGTCCTTGATGTAAATCTAAATTATTCCTATAATATCGCTATTTTGAAAACAGTTTAATTTGTGTTCATCTCATATTTACAAAATGCTGGAATGTAAATAAAGTTCCTTGATCTTCAGGACATGGGATGGAGCCCAAAGCAATGCTAATGGTGCTCTCTAAAGGACCAATACAGCAAATAAAATGCAGGCGTTGTTTAATAACTGTTAATGTATTTGGCTTTAGAGGCTTTGTTAAGAGGTCACGGTCATTATCTACTTTTCCAATCCATATGTGACTTGCCTGCAACTTAACTAAGAATATTTGAGTTGAAAGTTTCTGCAATATGTCAGAGCTCTTTCAGAGAAGGTGGTATGAACAGCCACATGTTAAATTAAAAAAAATCATCTATTTCAGAATGTCTTTTTTTTTCTTTTTCTTTGATTCTCTCTATTTTTTAACTTTTATACTGTTGATCATAGAGAATTCCTTTCCTCAAAGCTAATAAAATCATTGAACTGATAGCAGAAGGTAGAACTCTAGTGTCCTAAAGAGGGCACTGACAGTTTTTGCTCTCCAGTTTGAAAGGTCTCTGCATGTTAATTTCTGTCCCAGCCAGCAAAGGGCCTGAGTGCATTTTTCATCCCATGTAAATTTAGGGGCTTGGCATGCAGACAGGTCACACATAGAGCTCAGTAACATTACACACACATTGTCTTAGTCTACATTCATTTTAAAAAGGTGCCGGTAGAAACACGGCAGGTTTCATTATGTGAAGTAACAGGGTGTCAGATGGAAGCAAGTCTCCCATAAAACAGCATGGTTTGGGGTTTCCCAAACTCTTTGGCTGTTTTAGACCAGAATCTAAATTTTCAGCACAATAAAACCTGAGGATACCTAAGCCCTTAATGTAAATATATGCATTTTGAAATGATACATATTTGTGCTGAGTGGTCACGCTGCGCTGTTACTCTAAGTATAATATTCCTGAAACGCCTTTACAAAGCCAGCTGGAAACCTTGACATTTCATCCATATTGTAATTTATATACATATTTACTGCTGCCACCTGCTTGCAACTTGGCTCACACCACAAGGCAGTACGTTTCCCTTGTTTCATTATACTTTGACATTTCACTAGAACTACAGAGCTGCCCATTTCTCAGTTTCCAATTGTGCTGCAGCTACTCTTGAATTATATAGGCTTAGTAATAGAATAAAGATCTATCTCTGTGGTAGTACTAACCTCTCTTTTCCGTACCCAGATGGTACAAATCGCTGCTGGCACATGTAACAATTCTAGCACAGCTTCTGCTGCCTAAATGAGCCGCCATAAACCCCACAGAGCTAGATTAGATTAGGGAATTGGGAGGTGAGGAGGAGGGCTGGCCAGTGGGCTCGGCTGAAAGAGATAAGGATTTGGTACAGGCTGTGTGTGCCTGTGATGGAGCACAGTGCACTCTTACACTGTAATGCTCAGTGAGCCTGCTCCTAGGGAAGAAAGCAAAATTAGCTAACAAAGTTAATAAACCTAACTTCATCATCAGTACCACAACATCCATTTTTACTATTATTCAAATAACTGAGTTATTTAATAGCCCAGATGCCTCACGAAAAGGCCACTTCCCAAGGAATCATGCTGGAAGGAGCAGTCACCAGGGGACACCCAGACTGCTTGAGTTTGCCTTTGTTCTTGCTTTGCTCAGACCATCCAGTGCGTGGACCAGCTCTGACACTTCTGAAGAAGGCTGATCACCCCTATCCATACCCTCCGACATTTAAAAACACATCTGAATCCCCAGTTCCTCCGTGCATGTCCCAGGAGGAGTGCTGGCAGCCGTGGTGGGATGGGATTGAGGGAAGAGGCCCTGGGAGAACACTGATCCAGGCTGCTCTGGAGAACAACTCACTTGGGCCACTCAGCTTGACACACAAAAAATGTGTCTGTGTTGTTAGTCCAAGAGTTTGTCAGGAGCCGTTTTAAACGTACAAATGGAAATCTAGAGCATGAAAATCTTTACATGTGACACGAATCTTCCATGACTTCACCGAAGTTATACTGCTTTACATTTAACACAGGCTAGAACACAACTCAGCATACACATGTATAATGAATTTTAAGGAAAATCCTCTAGGCATTTAGTATTTAAAAGACATTAAAGTTGGGGGGAAATATATATGAAAGAAAGATAACCGATATATTAAAAATGTTTGTAAAACTATGGGCATTTGGCATTTGCATAAGCCATAAAAAAAAATTATTTAACATGTTTCTAAGAAAGCATCTGCTCTACCTATTCGTAAACCCTGTCTCTATGAGGAGAAAAGAGGAAGCCTTCTTGTGAAGTTAAAAGGCCAACAGTCACAAAATTACTGCAGTAAGGGACAATTTTTTTTTTTTTTGCAGCTGTAATTTTTCCAGTCCCTAAATTGACATGGCAATGATAAGGTTTTCCTGCTGATTGAAAAGAAACTTCCAAACCTAAGTTCACTTAGTGTTTCGAGAGCAAAATGATGCCTCAGGTTGCACCTCTAAATGAAAAACAACGCAGTAACTAAGTGAAAGACTTTTTTTTATTGTTAAAATTAATTTAGGACTATACTAAAATGATCAGAACTACACGTGAAGCACTAGTTTTTGCTGCTGTCCTGATGACAGGCACATCTCAGGACAGAACAGGAAAAGGCAAAGACTGGTGATTTCTCACAAGGCACGGGCAGGAAAACAAAACACAAAAAGCTCACACAACTGAAGAAAACAATCTTAAGTTTGTAAACTTCATTTGTGTCTTAGCTGACATGAGCAAATTCATATTCATTCACTCAACCTCAAAATAAAGGCCAAATTTAAAAACAGTTTAGTTTCTAGCTTCTGTTTGGACCCTGCAAAAAGCAAACTTCTTCTTAGAAGACAATCATCAGCTCGTCTGAGAATTTGGCTTTATAAAAACTGCCAGGTGAGACAAGAGAACTTGGTTTTGCTGCTGAAGATGCTCAGGTACACCCCAGCTCACCAGTGACAAAACCTTCACACACATCCTTCCTGATGAAAGTCCAGATCCTGGAAGGAGAAGCCAGCACCTATCTGCCCCAAAGTAATCCCCTCCAAAAATACACAAACCCTCAGGAAGCTCCTACCCCAGTCAGGGGATGAAAACTCGCCTGCCAAGCTCTCGAAGGCGCTGCTGAAGGCAGGGGGAACCTCTCACTCTCTGACTAGGAATCCAAGAATGTGAAATTGAGCAACAATGCAACTGAAATGTGCAGACTGTCAAAGCTGCTTCTCTACTTTAATCAACCCCTCCAAAAGTAGGTCTAACAGGAAACGAAGGATTTTTTTCCCTTCAAGTGTGGCTCCAGTCCCTATCCTTCAGAGCACCTGACATTGTGCTCCCCAGACAATGTGGGAATGCATCTGTGTCCTTTTGATCCTACTCTCTGGGCTGGCTGAGAGCAGCACTTGAAATCACCAAGAAAAATCACATTAATCAAAATTAGCTTCTGAAGCAGTCTATTTTAGGCTTCTTCAGAAATTACCTGAGCTGCAGAAAACCTGGCTTCATGTTTTTCTTTTATCTAGAAGAATTTTGTTGTGTCTTTGAAGAGTGTTGAATGCTTCTGTGATGACACCTCTCTCTCCTTGCTGTTTTGCTTTTGAGCCAGAGAAAATTTAAGAGAACTTTATTCCCATGAAGCTTTTCAAACATTGATTTGGAGACAGAGCTGAAATTCTACATTTCAAAATGAAGGGCAGACTTTCTCTTCCGTCAAAGTAGTTATATTATACATCTGAATCAATAAAATAGCATTTTTTGCACATCTCCTAAATTCTGTTCCTGTTTATAGAACCACATATCTGTGGCAAATTCAGCAGAAATTGCTTAGTTTAATTTCTAGCTCTAAGAAAAACAAACGCAGACACAGCAGGAGGCAAGGAAGGAAGAGCTGTGATAAAATAGGTTGAAGACTTGCAAAGTACTCAGGATACCTGAGGAAGAACAGTTAAGCAGTATGATGTGACCTATTATAAAAGTGGAAAAAACAGGTTTGGAAGTCTGCTACTTGACTTAGCTCTAAAATGCAATGGTGAGAGCAGGAGTTATACACCATTTACTAAAACCCTACAGTGAAATATTGCTAATCCTTATACATAGTTCATTGAAACAAAGTTCACTAAAACCTTGATATGAAAAATTCAAGTCTTTCAACTTGGAGTGCTCTTTACATAAAGAAAATGCAAAATGGAATGAAATAATTTGAAATTTTCATTCAGATGCTCGTCATCTCATTTGATTCACAGATCTGTCATTTCTAGTTGATGCCACACCAGGTGTCTTGTAAGAAGGTCCCTTTACCTCGATTAACACAGCATCTACACAATATCTACATCTATCAAAGTTTTAGTTAAGAACAGCTTTTACAAGTATATTGACTTATTTTCTCTTCTGTAATACCACATACATTTGTGTTACCATGTACTGAGATCCTCCCCACTACTTCCGACAAGCCATTTTAGCCTTCTCTGCAGTTTTTGCTCATGTGAACATACTACTTCCTCATCCTATTTATCTTTAAAGACTAAGAATTAGAAAAAGAAATAAGTGAGAATTAGATTAGGAGAAAAAAGAAACAAAAACAATGTATGCATGGGAGAAATAAGAAGCAGCAGCAGGCAAAAAAAGAGAGGATGAAATTAAAACACAGGAAAAGAAAATTATGTAGATGACATAGTAAGTCTTAGCCTCATTTACCATGACTTTGCATTTCAATTAAATACCATGGAGACATGAATATATATTAAACAGGTTAATCTTTGAATTACCTGATGAATGAATTTCTGCTATTTATACTTATAAAAAATGAGAAAATGGCAGCACAGTTGTTAATCAGTTGCTCAACTTTATGGAGTAACATAATTTTAAAATTATATCTTAGTTAATTATTTCAATTTTTATTCCCACAAGTACTCTTTAGTTTAGCTTTGCAAAACCCCAAGAATATGTATTTATCTTCCTTCCACCACATAATTTTAAAGAAAATTATGCAAAAGACAAGAAGTCAATTTGCACTTGAGGAACAATGTAAGATGTTAATTGATCTTAGAAACATCACTTTTCAAAGAAGTTATGTTTTTCTTACACTTGCTGGATAACATTTATACAGTGGAAACAAAACTTTCAAGCAGTTAAACTTTCATACTGTAGCCTGAGTGTCAAAAGCTTCTGTGAAATTTAGTATAGGAGGTTAAACCACATTTTTGTAACCACCTAAGCTACTGGGACAATCTTGTTGGATAAGTCAAACCTAAGAAATACTTTTTTGTATAGTTCTTAATAGTAATGATAGACATAATGGAACCATCAAAAAGAATCTCTCAAATTGGAGAGAATGTAAAAAAAGTTCTATTTTACTTTCAGAGCCAACCAACTGTGAAAAGAACACAATGAGGAATCCACGTTTAGACTACCAAGACAAGCCTTGAAACACAGAAACATCAAATGCTGAATGAATTTTCTACTCCATCTGTGCATTAGAACAAAGACATCGTGGTCCCTGTAAGCCTGACTGCCTGTGCCCAACACCGGCTCTGGAAGTGGCCACACCTGGCTGCACCCTTCACTGATCAACAACATCAGGTGAGAGGAACTTGGAGAAAGCATCACTTCCTGGTCATCAAGTCCCTGCTCCCAAACCAAACCTTCCCTTGCCATGCACGCTTCCTCATTTATCCAAGTTTGTCAGTACAACCAGCATGTGGCATGTCTTCTATTAGCAATCAAGTCTTACAATCCCTATTGACAAGACGGACAACAATCCACTCTCGTAAAAGATTCATGACACAACTTTGCACTCTCTACTGCTTGCTTTCTCATAAAACCAGTGCAAATGCCATCAAAAATTTAGCAGAACCCCTGCCTCATCTGTTTAGGCCTGAAGCTAGTTGCAGGGACAACTCATTAGGGACAAGCTCATTAAAACCAGCCCTGGAGCAAAAGCAGTTTGCAAGTCTCCTCATTTTTATTCACTTTCACCTAGCCATTGCAGCTCCTTGTGCTTCCCAGATACAGAGCTTCTAATGATTTGATACAATAAGCAAGGCTGTTTCCAAACTCATGCTACACCAAATGCAGCTTCTTCTGTACTCCAAAGCTATGCGAGTTCTGTTCATTTGTAGGGCTTAGATGGTTCTGTATGGAAAAGCAGCATCAGGAAACCCAGAGGATTCTCTTCTGAGCACATTAGCAAAAGGAACTGTGAGTAAGTATCAAACACACACTAAAATCCAAAGAGAAATCAAGATGTGCAGAGCTAACAGTAGCAGATACACACGCCCTAGGATTCAGTCACATAGGAGTGCATTTGGTATTTCATTTGGTGGTTTTAGCACCTCTTAGTAGCTGAAATAGGCAAGAATAAAAAAAATATTTTTTAAAAAAAACTGGGAGAAAAGGGGAGGGGGAACAAAAGAGAAAAACACAGAAAATATTTCCTTTCTCCTTAATAATAAATATTGTTTAAATAAAGTTGGGGGTTGGAGGTTATTTACCTTTTCTGTCATTTGCAGAAAGTTACTTTTGCCATGAGCACCAGCTGGGAAACCTCACTAATATCTTCTGAATTAGATGCCTAAATTTAGGTATGGTAACAAGTAGCCCAATTTCAAATACAACAGAATGTGAAAGTCATTGTTATCCACAGTTCTGAAGACTGGTGATCCCGAGGTGATTGCAAGAGCTTCCTTACTTCTGTCACGTACAAAGAGAGCTGCAAAGGTCTGCCAGGAGTGGCTTTCCACCCCTCGAGACCAGTGATGACAAAAGCTGGTGAGTCCTGCACAGGCCAATTTGTGCACCAGGAGAAGGAAAAACTCATGGAGATACAGCCTCAAATTTCACTTGCTAAAAATGGTCTTAAAAGAGCTTAATTCTAGCAAAAGTTGCTGTCATGTGCGTGGTACTGCTGTTCAGACATTGATACATGCCCAGATAATGCATCAGGCTTCTGAGGATGTGACTGTGTGGGGAGCAAAGATCTGCCTGCATGACAAGTGTGTTCCAACAATTCTACAGATCAGCTTTGAAAACCAACCAAATTCTACTTGCCCAGTTGTGCAGAAAAACCAAGAATGTAACCAACGGTCCAAGAGAAGCAGCCCCTCATTCCACTGCAATCCCAGATGAATGCTTTTAATTTACATTTTTGCAAGCATGCTAATATTCAGTAATGTATTTTCACCCTGCCTGCACTTTATAGCCAGCACTACAAACAGGATACTTTCTTATTCTTGCCAAGTTCATTCTGTGCTCAGCTTATGATGGTATGTAACAATCTCATTGACAGTCTTCAGCCCATCACCCAGGGCAACACATCATCAAGGCCTACAGCATTCTCCAAAGTCAAAATAAAAAAAAAAAAAATTATTTTGCTTTCCTTACTTCTGTCCAACTATGCAGACATAGTCAAAAGTATTTACTTAATGTAGAAGAATTAATTATTTGGAAGATGACAGGCCAAAACTGCCAAAGACTATGAGGTCTGACATGCACAATTTTTTCCTAACAAAAAAATCATTGCCATGAAAACTGTTGCACTGATATAATTGCTCTGCACATTGTCAAGTGCCATTAGCACACAGCACCTCAAGACATGCAGGTGAATTGATGGGGTGTGAAGTTTGTTTCCTGCAAAGGCTGCTCAAGACACAGCATCACTTACCCAGCATCAACACAGTCCCTGGCACAGATCACCAGCCCTGCACACAATTCTGAGTTAAGCAAATCAGCCTCACTTTGCACCAAAATGGAGTAGGACCACTTAATGTGTAGTTTAAGGAGCAACTTAGAAAACAGGAAAGCACAGTTCCCCTTTTTGATTGTTTTTTTGGAGAAAAGGGCTGTGTCTCCATTCAACAGTCTGCAGTGGGGGCTTCAATTCATTTAGATGCTTGAGTAAGATACACCCACACATTAAAATAAAGTCTTAGTTAGAAACATTACTGACCATATTTTGTACAGTTTCCTCTGCTTCACTGTGCAAAGGATGAAAGCTGCAACACCATTAATGCAAATCAAGTAATGAAATCAACTTTTCTGAAAAATGAGAACTTACAGAGCAAGCTATATAAAATTAAAACATGTAACAAGCTTTACCAAAAAAACTCCACCCCACTTGATCTAATCCATTGCACAAGTTTTCATCATTTTGAAAACATTAAAAGAGCCATGCTTATTTTTCTATTATTCTCTTGTGTCTCCATTTAAAAAGTACCTGAAGGCTGAGAACCTACATGTCTCATAAAACCTGCTGCAGATATGGAAACTTCATAAGACATGAATTTGTAAAGAAGACAATGGCAATACAAATGCATTTAGAGTGAGAATAACAATGTTACTTTTGTCCTTTAAAAAAACAATAAAATTTATCAAAAAAGCAGCTTAGCAGCACAACTGGAATTCAAATGCTTTGAAATATAAATAAATGTACATTTAATAACACTAGCTTTTTGATTCTTGAACAAATATTGTAAAACTTTATTTAATCTTTCTAACAGCTTTTCCAAGCCACCTTAGATATAATTCTGCTTTTAAATTTAACTATAAAGTGTGAGAGGAATGGAATACAACTGATTACCACATTAGCTCTACTTTTTTTCTAAACTATTTTCTTAGAAAAACAAGTGATTTCTTAGCTTCCAAGTAAACTATAAAATACAAGCAACTTCAATGTAGAGCACTTAGAAAGGATGTGAATGCATCATATGTGTCACTTACTGTGTAGGGGAAAATCCAAAAACAAATAGCTCTGAAAAGATTTCATTACTGCAACACCAAGTGTTAACAGCATAATATCAATAAAACTGAAAGATGCAAATAGGTAATTTGGATTAAGCATTTGGATTACTTGTCATTAGTTATTAAGTCTTGCTCCAAAGGAACTTGCTCTAAGGCACTAACATATTTACAAATGCCATGACTTCTTATCCTGACAGAAGTGAAAACACACCAATGCCATTAGAGACGAATTTAGTGTGGGTCCTCTAAGCAAAAATGCAATGACTTCACTGAGCTTCATTACCAACACAACCTTCCCTCATTAAAAATTCCAAACAAACAGGTGTTTCACACTAGGTCTACTTCTAAAATTGCTTTCTTTTTATTCCCAGGGATACATCAAGAGCTGAGGGAGAATTCATGCAGTATAGATCAGTCAGGCATTGACAGCACATCACACTTTGACAAGCTGCTTGGCTCTGTTTAAAGTCTAAGTTAGGCCTTGGCCCATCAAGGCCATGGCTATTGAATTATTGACAGCCTCTCACTGTGGCGCAAAGGGAAATGGAGCTACAGCCTCGGCTCAGTAAAGATGAAATGGAAACCCTCTCTGAAGCTTACTTTAGCACGTTAAAGGAGTTTTAATGGTCTTGTTTAAAATTCAGTAAGAGAATATATTACACTGATTATATTTTCATCAGCTAAACAAAAAGTTTAGGATGCTGTGGAGATGATAAATGAAAGGAAAACTACACAAAGTATAAACTTGATCTACACCAAGAAGCTGACTAACATTCCAAACTCACACCAAATCCTTCAGCTTTACATGCCTGGCAATTTTCACCATTCTGTGCTGTTATACCTGGTGCAATCAGGGGTTAACAATAATGTGGAGGTTCATTGCCATCCCAAAATACAGGCTGGCTTTTATAAGAGTTAATTTCTGCTCACACCATTAAATCTGCTAGCCAATGCAATGGCCAGTCCATGTTTCCAGTTTGCCAACCCCAGTAGTTCTCTCCCTCTTTTCCTTTTTCGTTATCAGAAGTGCACTAAGGGGTGTCAGTAAGGAACTGACCACTCACAGCCTGGTTTGCTTGTTTTTCCAGCAGAACTCTTCAACAGGGTGAACCACCATTCTTCCACAACTAAACAATCCTCATATTCTTGCATAATTTCTTTTCTTCTTCAAATTTATACCTGCCAAGCTTTACTTGCATTTTAATAGCTGATGTCAGATAAGCAACAAGCAGAAAGTTCCATCTCAGGACTATAATTTTAAATACAATGAGACTCACATCAACTGTCTCATAGACACGCAGAAGAGTATTCCATGTGGACTTCTAAAGTGCATCCTAAAAGCTTCAAAGAATGAGGAGGTTTTTTAAAGAATTTAAAATGATGCTCAGGGAGGGGGGAAGTGGGAGAGTGTTAAGCAATTTGTCTAATGTGACCCTATACTCATTTCTCCAACATCTCTTCCAATATGCTGCCTCCTGTCAAATCAAAAAAGAGAGCCAAACAGCACATCTAAATTTGTGTTCATTTTCCTTCTGTAGGATTATCTTTGCCATGTCAAGCATTATAAGTAAATCAAAGATGCTTCTCAGGGGCTGTAAGAGTGGGGCTAATCTCCAGACAAATATTTAGAAGGCAGCTTAGCCTGTTCTGGCTTTAATCGTTTCCAACTGATTTGACTTTTTCTAATTACAGACTTTACGTTATAAAAGACATTTTTATGTTGCTGAAGAGCAGTTTCACTGCAAATACATGAAATTTTGCTGAGTTTCTGTTCCCATGTTGATTATAGAAATGGTACTCTACAGCTTTCCTCTAATTAGAAAAAACACACTTCACACAGCATCAACAATTTTTAGCATTAATAACAGAGTGACAGTGTCCTTTTGTGTGTCTTTAAGTCACTTCTCAAAATATGACACCACAAAGCCACCGTATCCCACTTGGGTATCATACCAGGAGGAATTTTCACATTTTTGCATATTATATTTATTCAAACACAGAACAGTGTCTCTGAAGAAGCTGTTTAGTAATTTAACCTAACAGAATAAGATAATTAAACTTCTGGATAGCGTGTGTTGAGGTGCTTTCCAAACATATGAACTTAAAAAATTCAAACACTCACACACAAAGCAAATTATACATCTCCTTTGACAAATCAGACACCATGGCTACCTATTACTTTTAGTATTTCCTTGCCTTCCTATCATTCCCTATAATCAGCAGGCAGCTGAGATAATGCAGTTTTGCTTTGCATCATCTCACAGACACTTCTGGCTGTTTAATGGAAATTAACTGCAACCCAAATGCTGGGAACAACAGAAATCAAGGCAGAGGAGTCACAGAACACGTAGCATAAGTCCATTCCAAATTCTATACGTTCCTAAGTAATGCTTCCCTGTAACAGGAAAGGCCTCTTCATTTACTGTCAAAGCTGAGCCCAGAAAAAGCAGTTATGATGAAATATAAATAAGGCATGTGATAGTACAGATCATTTCTGCCATGACTTTATGCAACAGACAACTCTGAACACTGCAAACTTCCCATCTCTGTGCAGAAAGAATCAACAATAATTTTGTGATACAATGAGAAAAATAAAAAGGGGACTAAAGGACTAAAAGTTGCTATGATTTTTTAGGTATAGAAAAGATGCTGTAAAAGTCAAAACTGAAGGAAAAGGCAACTCTGAAGTTTCCACATGGGAGACATATATGCTTAAAAATATGCACACATCACTTTCAATACTGAGTGGTTGAATTAAACTGCTGTAGGATAAAAGAGAACACCAGGCAGAGCTGAGTTCCAGAAGGCATTTACAGCATGACCTCTCTATGAAATAACAGGTAGCACTATCACAGAAGCTTGCATAGTGCTGTGACAATAATGTCTCCAAGCTCCTTTCATTTCTCTGAAAAATCTAGATTTGCTGACACAATCCTGTGAGGTGTCAACAAAAAGCATTTATATGCCCCCATTTGCTAGAATGGAGGACATAAATTACTCAGGCATCAATTTTGACTGCTTTATTATTCTGAAGACTTGTTCCATAATAGCTTGTTATCCTTTTTGTAAAAATTAAAACTGTACTATTAATAACTCTTTGACAAGGCTTCAGATCTCAATTACAGTAGTAATAAATTCTTGGCTTTATGTGAGAGTTCCTCATCTTTTTCATCCATAACGAGACTTTGTAAAATTGGCGAAGAAACTAGAAAGAAAGCAAAACTATATGATATTCCTCAAAAAGAACTTCCTAGCCTCCTACTCTGTTCAGTTTGCAGATGTCCCAAGATGAGCAAGTACTCTGTACATTCAGTAACCCTTCTTGGTTTTATCTGAAGTTTTGGAATGTTGGAAGAACCTGATGGAAAGCACACAGCGAGGCAGCCACGGGCAGAGGGCTCCATTATTGTGTCTCTGCAGTGGATCCTGGGTTTATGATTTAGGACAAGCAGACAGAGTGGTGGTACCAGCACAGGAATGCAATGAGCTATTTGTGTTCCAGGTACACTCACTGCTGAGCCACACAACCTCCTGTGGGTGTTCCCCCAGACCCACTTGAGAGTCTCTCTTTTCCAGACTGAGTGTCATCCAGGTATCATGAAGAGTGGGGGTGGCAGACAGCCAAAAGTCTCTTCCTAACACACTGCACAGATCCAATAAAAGGGTTGTTTTGTTGTTTTTTTTTTTCCTGAACTTCACATCCTCACATCATTGCCCATTTTACCACTTATACAATATATTACATTGATAATCCTGTAGGTCTAGGGTGGAAACATTGAGAAACAGAAAATTATAAACATGACTACTCCTTTACTTGAAATATCCTCCATTGGGCACGTTTTACAGAAGTTCTGTGAAGACTGTACTGGGTCTGTTTGCAAATCAAATTTATTTTGGTTTAGACCAACACATTTCTCATTGGGCTGACTATTCAAGACACTGCTATCAAAGCCACCAAAGAAGCAAAAACTCTATCAGTCTTACAGCTGTCCAAATTACACCCTCAAAGTCCTGTCATCTTTAGTTAAGCCTCAAAAGATGAGGCAGAATAATCCTTGTCTGTAGCTTTCACACCTGAATTTCTAAAAGTTACCACAACCTAAATAATGACCATAAAAAAAATCTCAGGAAAGGACCAAAACTGATGCAAATAGGAGTGAACCAAAACCTTTTACTGCTCTACAGAAAGAAGCATATATAGCATTAGAATCAGTGAAACCAAGTCACTTTTCCAAGCTATTAAAGACAAGCATTTTCAGAGGTGATTATCTTCCACTTGGATATCCCAGTACAATCTGGTGTTTTCTATTGCTGTGAGGAAATAGACTCACTGCTGTGAGGAAATTGAGGTCTTGATGTGTCTGGGAACAGAATTATTAGCAGAGCCATGCTGACTGTACAAACTTTTTGGGTTTTTAAAACAGTTCTTCCTAAGGTAATCCCTCCTTAACAATACAGTGTGTTTGTGACTTTTTATTTTAGTGAAGATATGTTGTCCTCCTCTCTCTAAAACACTAAAGAGCCAACATGTCATGTGTCTGCCTGTCAGGGAAAAGGTAAAACTGGGTCGTCAGACAGGACAAGTTTCTTATTAGTGAACTCTGCATCTTACATATATGGAAAAAAGGTCATAAAAATTTTCAGATGCTTTTACAGAAATAACTTTGCAAGGAGTAGAGGGGCTCAAGTGGATAAACAGTTACACATTTTAAAAGAAAAAAAACTTCCAGATGTAGTACAGATATTCCATCTTATAGTTTACATCGACATCTCTCTGCAGAGGATTGAGACAAAATCTTAGCAAAAGGCACATTATCTCTCATCTACTTATTACTTGGCCTGTTCTCCTGAAGAAGAATCATTGAACCAAGAACAAAATAAATGCTCTCAAATATTGGCAATGGGGTTGCTCGAATTCTACATCAAAAAATTATTTCCCACCAAAAAAAAAAAGCCATAAATTATTTGTAACTTTTAAGCTATACCATAAAATTCAAATAATAAAAATATCCTTGACAGAAGTTTTTCATGAACCTGAATAATGTTTTGGAGTCAATCAATCATCAGAATAATTTCTGCCTTTGACTCTCACTATTGCTTGCTTACATAGAATTTTGTTTTGGTTTTGTATATATCAGCTTCTGTAAGCTAGCCATAGATAATCATTGCAGGAACAAAAAGAAAGAATTAAATAATGTACCAAAATCTGCATCCTGAAATGTTCAAACAAAAAAAAACCAAAAAAAACACACAACAAAGAAAAACAACTTCAGACATTTAAAAAGAAAGCTGCAATGCATTCTCATACAAACAATTCTTATGCTAACTGCTTGATAAGAAATCTTCAAGGCTGAGACCGCATTTCCATAGTATCAGCCACTGTCCAAACACATCATATTTGCTGTTTAATTAAGAAAGGACTCACAGTGTCCTATACAGGACATGCAAAGTTCCAAATGCAGTACTGAGCTGTCCTGATTTGAATATAAATAAACGAGCATTTTTAAATATTCTGTATGATCAGATCGAACATAAAAACATTCTTGAATACATCCAAATATTTTTTTTCTTATTTTCCTTCTTTCTTTTCTCTAATATTGCCATGACTCAGTGATGAGCTTGCAGGAGGGGCTGTTCCCAAAAGTGGTGCCAGTCCTGCAGCTGCTCCTGGCCCCCACTGGTATCTGCAGGGCCCTCTCACAGGTACTCCCAAATCTGCACAGGAACAGGGCTGGGGATTTGACTCTGGCCAAATTAACCCAGAGCAAATTGGTCAGCTGCACCCAGATGAGTTTCCTGACTTTGTTCAATGAGCAGCTGCACAAACACTCACACAGGCACAAGGAAGGGCAGGACTTGGCCATTCCTTGCAGTGTACCCTTATTTCCCCTGGGATGTGGGTGAGGATGGAGCCACATTTTTCCACTCTCCAGCAGAAGCAGCCAAGAGAGTAATGGGAGGTACAAAGGAAGAAGATTCTATCAGCCTTTTATTGATTCTCTTCTGGAGAGTGCAGACAGCAAAAGTGCTAGAAATGCTTTGGGTTTATCATTTTTAATACATGCTCAAAAAAAAAGTGGAAGTTCTCTAGGAGTTTATTATAAAAATACCACAAGAACAGTCAAAATACCAGCCTTAGTTGCTCAGTCATATCACTTGTGGAGTCACTGGAGCCTGCCCTGCCTCCCCAGCCTATGGTAAAACTGTGGTAGCAATGAACACAAACAACCTGACTTCACTGAAGGACAGTCTGGGCCTCAATAACAGCACTGCTCATTGCACTGCAATTTTTAAAAGCCTTTTCTCAGAAATGAAGCTCTAAAACTACCTGCCAACCAGGTCTCCTTAGATACACTAAAGCCTGGCCTCCAAAGGAGAAAGAAACACAAGTAACACCAAAGGCCACTGTTTGATGTTCCATGTCTGTATTACACACCATACTTCACTACAATACAATTCAACTTTACTCTTAGAGACCAAACTGAATTTTTTGCTGTGGAAATTGCCAAAGCAGACTTCCTCCAACCCCTTCCCATTTACCAGTTTTCTCTTTTTTATTCTAAAATCACAGACTGTGGGAGCAGGACATGCCCATGGTATTTAACCAGCCATTGTGAAGCAAGGAAGTGCACTTTGAAGGAAGCAGAACATCGGCGTGCTAACAGGATTCCCTGAAAGGGAAGGGAAAGGGCCTGCATGCCCATGGCACAGCTCAGGGGGCTGGGACTGCAAACAGAGCTGGGCTTGGCTGTGGGCACAGGGCAGATGCACCTGAGAGCCCTGCACTCCCTGTCCCTTCCGGCTCTACACCCCTCGGTTTTCCTTCCAGAGCCCGGGCAGAGGAGGCTGTGGCTCACAGTTTTCACCCCAGCAGTCTCACAATGCATCCCCAGCATTTCCCTGGAACTAAAAATCGCTTCCAGCCCCAGCCAGAACGTGGGATACCCACAGCATTACCAGGAGAAAACCTGTGTTTCATTAGAGGGAGTAGGGCATTTGTAGGACTCAAGGTAGGATTGTGAGGATGAAAGAACAAAATCCTGCAATGACCAATTTTGTAATTAATCTTTGGGAAAACTGGAAGCTGTTAATATAATGAAATCTGAATCCATTCAGATTTCATCCATCTCACACTTTTTTTTTTCTTCACCTTTACTCATCATTAACAGGGCAGCAATTTTGTACCCTTCCATACCTATGCAGACTTTGCAAATTTTTAGCCTGCAATCACCAATTAAACACTGTTCTACTTCTCTGCCACAACTATCCATTACCTCAAGCCTTCTAAAAAAAGACAAGAGGTTGAACAAAATTACAAAGTCTGTTGATATGACATAGAAATCTACCCTTTAGATAAATACTTAAGTTTAGAAAATACAAAAATAATGCTTTCCCCTATCACAGCTACTAGCTAATGATCTGAAATAGTTTTTGCCTACATAACTGCGCAAATCTAAAATTCCAGCTACTTCCACAACACTTCAAAAAAATCAGAGAGGCCCCATTTTCTACAAAAATGGGACAGAACAACAGGAAACAAAGGTTATTTTTCAGTGTCCCTAAAAATAATGAATTGGCAGTATTTCATCCTGCAACTAAAGCACCCTAACTACTTAAATAAACAAAATAGACTTTAAAGACCTGGACATTCAGCGCTCCTACGGACGGATGCCCTGCCAGTTCTCAGTGATGTGTCTTGCAAAGAGACTACATCTATTTTCTACGGTTCTGCATCCACTACCTTCAAAAAGCATGAAACCCTATCCAGAAATAGTTCTGAGAGGCCATTATTATTATTATTATTATTATTATTGTTGTTGTTGTTGTTGTTTTTATTATGGTTTTATAATACCAAAAGCTCATCAGCTTCTAAATAATAGAATTTGTGATATTTTTAATGTATAGTATTTGCCACATAAAGGAAAATCACAAATGAGTATACAAGAGAAAACAGTCTCTTCATGTCTCCCATTTCCAAGAAAAAACAAATTATAGGTATTACTTGGCTCCCTTATATAAATTTATGGGATACATTTTTGCAGCCATATTAAAAGTGATAAACACAATGTACAACTGAAGACAAAATGTAACAACCAAAGAATAACAGGGTTCCTCAACAAAATGTTTCCTGCCAAATGGGTTCTGTAACAGAATTCAGTTACGTGTGGGATTCCCTCATGGATCCAACTTCATTCCGAAGGATTTAACACAAGGTGGGAATTTTTTGACTAGCAAGCCTCCTAGTAGGAAAGTTTTTCTACGTAACTGACAGCTGCAGCAGGACAACAACAACATGTGAAAGGAAAAATAAGGGGCAGGAATTCTGGAGTGACCTGGTTCACTGCCCTGTCTGCTTTGGGCAGCCAAATGAAAATAGGCACACAACACTGGCACCAGGATTTTCCCATATTTTATATTTCTCTTAAAAAAACCCAAAACCCAAACAAACAAACAACACCAAACAAAATACGAAACCCACAGAGCAGAGCAATATCTATTGTTTTGGCAAAAAATGTGTCTCAAGACATACCAACATACATGACAGACCTGTGACACATTCAGAAATAGACACATTTTACAGTTCCAGGATAGATGCATTTCTTGATCTATACCTGTGTACTGCACAGGAAATTATCTCTCAACAGCCAGAAAGCAGAAAACTTTGTCCAGTTTTGTTTGTTCTTGTCCTGCAGGATCAAATTAGATCGGCAATAGTCATTACAGGTGACATTTTTGAGGTGTCTGTGGCTCTCAATGGGATAAGCTGGCTAAGCCTGAGCCCACACACAATCACTGTGTGTTTTTCTGTATTTTAGCAGTCCACTTCAAATTGTTAATGCATGCTAAAATAACTTGCTCATATTACATGCTCTAAAGCATGTAAAAAAATTTATTCACTAAGGTATTTGTGAAACACGCCTTTATTATCAGCAAAGTAAACCTCAAGAAGAGAAAGGAGATAAGGAAATTTAAATTACAGCATTTTGACATTTTTCACATTGTAGGCCACTGCAGAATTCTTTTAAAATCTATTCCTACAGTTACTTTAGAACAATTTAAAATAAACAGCTCTGTCAATACAGTAGCCAAGTATAAAGCAGTGCTTCTTTTAAAACAAAACTTATAAAAGCAGACAATGTTGGCTTCAGGGTGAAGACTTTGTATCACACCAATAAAATAATTTACCCCAATCTAATCCTTAATATGTTTTAGAAGTGGGTCAAAATAATAAGTAGTAAATATTTAGAAATTTTCACTGAGGCCTTTCATATTCTCCTTCTTGTAAATTCTACTTGGAAAAGTTAACTCTCCATTGTCACCCTTTCACTGGTGCTGTTCTCACTTGTAAATGCATGCCATTATCACTTCAAAAGTATGACATCAGTTACCTGTCACCAGGCTTGCAATTAAAGTAATGTTTAGAGAAAGTGGAGTCTGCTTGTCTATTGATGCAAGGCGACAATTGTCTGTAATTTTAATCGGGGTTACATGCATGTGCTGATAAAAGATGAGACATGTTAGTGTCACTATTTTGCTTTCATCTTTACGTATTCTGCTTTTCGTTTTTTGTTCTCTAATTTTAAAAATGCTCATTGTGGTGTTTTAAAAGGAATCCCAAGTCGCATTAAAATAGCGCTGGGAGCTGCACACTGTGATTAGATAAAAGTGGCTCTAATGCATTAGGAGGTGTTGAGTTAATAGGAAAACAGCTTTGATTCAGTAGCCTCTGTCTGACGTGCCACTACAACAGAAGCAAAAAGGCAGTGGGCAACTCCCCTCTAATCACCTCCTGTTAGCTGCAGCTATAGGCAAATTGCTGGTGAGGATTAAGTGGGGAGACTATCACAGGATCAGTGTCAAGCAGAAAAAAGACTCAATTTGTGAGCAATCATGACTTCCTAATCACTTCTCTAAGAGCTTTAGGAATTACTAACAGTAGTCTTTAGAAGCCTGGACACATCATAAGCACCGACCTACAGAGATAAGGAACGGCTTTTGACCACAAAACCTATGATTACCACAGATAGAACAGTTAAGGATATAGATAATAAAATAAATGATGGCTGCAAAACTACCGAATTTGCCTTCACCTACACTGTACATCTTAAGATGACTGAGATTATGATATATGTGTGTCAACATTGTGACTGCAAGCTGAGATAAGCTGAGGCTTGTATGGTTTGGAGGCAGCATTAGAACAAATCTGTCAGCAACGAGAATAAAATGTCATACTATTGCAATACTGTTCCACCTGTGAACAGTGGAGGAGATTCCACCCAGAACACATTTTCCAGGAGTTGCTACAGTTATTCCCTGTCGGTTTTTTTATTCCCAGCTATTTTTACCTGTAGTAAAAAAATATATAAAAAAATGAACAACGCAAACACCTGCTATTTAATTTGGAGACAATCTTATTGATATTGACTTCAATTTTTTAATGTATCATAACCCTCCATTAGATTATAAAATTCAATAAAAACCACAAGTACTAGCTTTGTAATACCTGACAGATCTATAATTATAGGGGTCTAAAAATCAACATGCCAAATAAATGCTACCATTTTAGAGATTACAAAGTTTATTCTGCCTTTGTAGTTTGAGTTGCAAAGCGATGGGCTCGACAGCTCAATCAAAAATTACTTTTCCTGCTATTGTTTTACATGACCTAACGCCTTAGCATCAAAAAGAACAAAATAAATTAATATTTAACCATGCTGCAAAAGAAGTACAACAGAAGACGTTGCTCAAAGTGAGGCACTGCTTGATCCAGGCACATCAGGCTATTGCTCACCGGGAGTAGATGGAACCATATAACACATGCAAATGTCAGAATCAGACCTGACTCACACACACAGTTATGGTTTCCATGTTTAAATGTGTTTCAGCGATAGAAAGGAGCAGTTATAGCAAAATCAAAACAGTTCTTGAGAAATAAAATGTATTATCATTGATTCTCTGCTAAGAACAAGCCGCAGCAGTTGCTGTGCTTTTGTTGCACTGTGAGTCAAAGTGTTCATGCACATCAAGACTTGCTGCCACTAACATTAATATAGAGAAAAGGGATAAAACACAATTAGGCCACAGCAATCAATCAATGACAATTCCTTCTACTAATGCAGTGATAATCTCAGAGGCAATGAAAATAAATAAGTCAAACAAAAAAGCTCTGCCCCCAAGTCTTCCACGCTTCTCGAACTTGAACTGGAAACAGCATAATAACATTATAAACTACCTTCCAGGGACAAAACAGGCCCTTCCACAGAAAGGTAAGAATTCCCAATAAAGAGTAACTGAAAATGAACAATGACAATATGTGCACTATGCAGAATTATGAGCATTATTATTAAAACAACAGCAACATACCCTGAATACTGAGACTGTTATACCAGCTCCCTTACAGCACATACTTGTAAAGACTGCCAAGAAAAAGAATACTTTAAGTTTATATTATAATTCCTTGCAGCTAAATGCTAGAAGTCATGGCATATATTTTCAATATGTATAAGGGATTTGGATTCATTGATTCATATGGTACCCTTCCAACTGGAAATATTATTCTATCATAGTATGTGCTTAATGCCTGTATGTTTGCTGTCTATGTTGGCATTAGGTAAGAAATCTTTCGTCTTTTTTGCATCAGTGTTTTTAAAACACGAGAGAAATTAGGAATACACATTTTATTTTTTAAAATAGAAGTTTTAATTAAAACCAGTTGCAATGCATGTTATATAACTCCAACATAGCTATATAACGATATTATTCTTCTTTCCTTATCACTTGAGAAGTATGGCATAGGTTAAAAAGTACAGCACCCCATCCTACCTTCAGCAAAAACCACAAGAGTGTTTGCTTGATGCATTGTCTGCTCCTTTCCCAAACAGAACTACCAGCTCTATGTGCACATACACATTTATAAAATTATTTGGTGCTAGTTTACCAACCCTCTAATTGCGAAGTTTTGGATATTTTGTAATGTGTTTCCATACAAGAAAAAGGTGGTATTTCACTGTGAATTAACAAAAGCCAAATGTCTTCACGCTGCTATCTGAATTTGAAAGAACAAAACACATGGCACAGTATTATAATACGACAACTTGGTAAAACTCATCAAACCCAGCCAGCGGAGCTCAAAATGGAGCTGCTGCATCCCCCACCCCGTTTATACGGACTGGACACATGACCTGGTCAGCGAATGGCGAGCGGGAGCCCCGCGGTGTCCCCGGGCTGCCCCGCACGTGGAGCCGGGCGCGCCGCGCTGCCAGCGCGGGGATCCGCGGCGGGAGCGCTCCGCGGAACCACCGCCTTAACGAGCGGCTGCTTGGGACTGCACACCCTAAATTCTGTGCGTTACGACAAGTCTTGGAAAAGCCTTCTTAAAAAAAAAAAAAAAANAAAAAAGGTTTGGAAAAACCTTTTTAAAAAAAAAAAAAAAAAAAAAAAAAAAAAAAAAAAGGCAGAAAAACCCCACGAGCATCACCAACAAAACCCCGCAGTTTGTCCAATTACCTACCATTAACCCCCATTTTCTCTCCATTTGCACCCTCTCTACGCAATCAAGGTTTCTAAAGGGCCAGTTTTAATGAGCTGGAATAAGGAGAGGCAATGTTTGTCTGCCCATGCAGTGCAGCGCTCTCTAAACTAACAGGCAGACACTGCAACACATTTCTTGCCTTCTAGGTCAGTATTAACTCTAGTTTTAGCTGTAGTAGCTAAAGGCAACTGTACTGTAATCAAGCATCTCAGGGATGGTTTTCCTTTTTTTTTTTCTCCTGTTGTAGCTGCTTCGTTGCAGAATCCCCTGTTTTAATATACAAACTCACCCCACTGTGAAGTAAGCCCTTGCAGGGTTGGGTAGCCACGAGAATATTAGTGGCTAGTGGTTAGCTCCATGGGAAGGACAAAAAAACCCAAAAAAACAAAAACAAAAAAAACCCAACCAAACAAAAAAAAAAAAAGGAAAAAGGGAAAAAAAAAGAAAAAAAAAAAGAAAAAAAAAAAAAGGGGGGGGGAAGAAAACNGGAAGAGAAAGAAAAGCTTTCTTTAAAAAAAGGCAAAGCGTCAGGGGTATGCGTAAGGGACGGGAAAAAGGATGGAAAATTAATAATCCAACAGGCAGGTTCCCTCAGTGTTATTAATCATGCTGCTTCTCACAAGCTAGAGAGGAGCTGAGATTTGCACATGGGAGGGGAGGGGAATGTTCACTATTGGCCAACGAGCTCATTCCTATACATCTCAGCCAATCCTTCTTTTTTTCTCTTTATTTCCCCTCCCCTCTCCCCCTCCCCCCTCGCCTTAAGGTACAAATATATCTGAGAAGCAGTTACAAAACCCTGGAAGATGAAAAATCATGCTCCCAGGCTAGGCAATGTTTGGTCCAGTTAATACACTATAAACTTTATTTGAGCTGACTTCTCATTTGATCCCCTTGTGACAGGGTCAGTGAACGGCAAGCAATTCCATCCCAAATCATGCCATAATCGAATTGCTGCCTATTTCCCGAACCTATAATGAAAAAGGCAACCGAAATAATGCAGGTAATGTTGGCAGCCTCCCCTTGCTGTCGTACATTATTACTGCCGATTGCTTGCCTCCATTTCCCCTGTACTCTAACAATGAATATATTTCACAGCTCACTTGCTTTTCTGTGTGGGTGGTATGGCATAGACACCTACATGATATGAAAGAAAATCTAAAACAATAGGGTTTTGTTTCTGTGCACAGCACCTAACAGGCTGCTGGTAGGAAAGGCAATTTTGTCAAACTGCTACCGGAAAAAACAGACTAGTGAGGCTTAAACAAGACTTTGGGGAAAAACACCACCCAACTTCTATTTATCTATTTAACCTCAGCTTTATCTGATCATCTACATAATGATTCAAGCATTTATTGGCACTCTTTACATAAATTGCATTACACAGCTGCACCTAAAAGGTTATTTTAAAGTTAGGGTTTCCTAAACAAACTACTTCAGAGACACAGGAGATATTTCTCTGCCAATATACATGTTCTGAAAGAGCCACGTATTAACAGCCTGAGAATTAGCTCCACTCGAAACAGTGAATCTCTACCAATTCACTGAATTATCACAGCTACTGAAGCAAAATCTGCAATTTCTGCTCTCAGTTATCCTCTGCCTGTAATGACAGCAGGACACAGAGCAGAGTAAGAGCTGCAGGGTTTAGGTTACAGCCTGTTTAGCACTCCTGTCCACTGGCAGCATAGACCATGACTGCTTTGAAAAACACAGACGCTGCATAAAGCAGGCAGTAATCATGAAGTAATTACATTTTCAAATGACATAAATTAACATCAATTGTGAGAAATATTCCCTTTGATCCACTGCTGGATGGCATAAATATGACTGTTTATATAACCCTTTACTTTGAATCTCACTTTAGAAGAGTTTGAAGCATGAAGCACGCAAAGCAAAGACATAATGAACAGAAAATGTATTTAATAAGGACAAAGCAATACTCCACTGCATTTCCCTCAAAAACGCACACAATGAAAACCAACACGGATAAGAGAATACAGAAGTATCCTATGCAAAATCCCAGTGCTGACAGCCTTCAACTCTGTTCCAGCCTGAATTCAGACCTCAATTTCCACCCAGTCCATCACCCCATGCCAGGGCAAACCACAAGGCCAGTCCTAACAGGAAATTCAGCCCATGTTTTATCCTGACCTATGAAGACATCTCAGAACAAATACACTCACCCATTTTATCATAAATCAGCATCAAACATTTGGATCAAGTTATTTATCACTTCATGCCCTGACATAAAGAGCAAAAACAATTTAAAAACATCACAGCTGGAGCGCAATGAGAATTCTGACTTGATATTTGGAATTACAGCTGGTATCTTTCCATTACATTGGCACCTTTGATAATATTTACAATGCTAAACACTATGGTGTACAACTGCAGATTTGAATGAGAGCACTTTACCACATGACTTTCAAAACACATAGTTTAATTTTATCTGGATTATAATTGCTAATAAATGATGTTTTCATTAATTGGCCAGAACCCTCATTCCATTATCTCAGACAAGAGAAACAGGAATTATAAGAAGGCATTGTAATTTTAAAGTAATGCAATCCTTCATCTGACTAGAATACAATATGAATATTTCACTATTTGAATGACTGTAATTTTTCACTTCCTGCTCAGGCAGAACTGATTCAAGACAGCACTCCATTAAAAAAAAAAAAAAAAAACAAAAAAAAATATGCACGGGTTCAAAAGTGTATGCCAACATATGGACATAGAGTAATTCTTTAAAAAGTCAGCACTGGAGGCCATGAAGAGCAGATCTTATACAGAAAAAAAAAAAAGATCAATATAAAGAAAAAAATTGTTCCAGATGTAATTGAAGTCATACATTTTTACATGACTTCTGCAATACACCCAATTACTGATATTTATCAAACAGCAGACAACATTGAACCTGGCAGCATAAAAAACAAATTTTACTAAGTTAGGAAAAAAATAAAAAAAATTAAAAATCATCAGAAAGGGAAGGAAAAAAGATACAAATAATAAATAATTCAATATTCCTGAGGAAAGCTCTTGCAGAAAAGGCCTGACTGATTCAAACATCAGACGTGAGGCTGACAAGAGATATATCGATTTAGACAATTCTATCATTATTATTCCAGCCTGAGTCCTTCAGAAAAGCTGTTCTTTTTGCCCCTGTTTTTATTGCTGTAACTGCCAACCTTTCCTCTTCTACCTTCCTCTCTTTGAACTTGGATTCATTATGGCTTTATTCTCAGTCTAGCTATAAAACAGTAAGTAGAAATCCTGGTTTCATCTATTTGAAATCTAAGTTCAGTTAAAGATACAATGGTGAAAAATACTTGCTTTATGTACATGCAACTTCAATGCTTCCTTAAAATAGGTCAAGTGCTTCTTGAAGTTTCTAATTATAAGAACAGGCCTTCGACTTCAGGATTAAATACATTCAAGATGACAGCATTGTGTATCTCCAATTTAACTTTGCTGAATTCAGACCTTTACCAAACTTACCAGTGACTGCCCCTAAGTTTATATGTGGACATAAACCATTTTTGGTACACAAACTGATGTTTTAGTTTGTTTTCTCTGCCTAAATAGGACTATACCACTGTAGTTGTTCTCAAAAAAACCCCCAAACAAACAACGAAAACCCAACCCAAAATCCTTGTAGGTCAATGGGAATCAGTAAAATGAAGCTGTATAATTACTGGAAGAAAGCATTCCTCCATTAGGCATCTGCAAGCAGAACTATTTCTTCGCTGTTCGATGTGTTAATTACAACTAGATAGGATATGCCACAGAAAATTAACAGTCTTGCAAAGACATCAGAGGTAAACACACAAAACAGGAGCTGCTTAAGGGTCAGGAGAGCAAGTCAGTTTTGAGGAAAGATAAAAGAACTGTCATGTATATGATTGCTTATGAAAGAGAAGAGGGCAATCCTGCCTTGTTATCATCAGTTAATTAGGCACTACAGTCAGGCGTGCATACGCTGCAACATTTGCCATGGTAATCAAATGTATTATTCAAATGTGAAACAAAACAAAAGCATCGGCAACTCTGACGGGAGAATGCAATCTGCCCACAAAAGGTGCTGAATTAACTTTATCTGTTAAAAGGAAGCTCAGAAAGATGTTACATCAACTTTCTCAAACCACACTGCCTTGAAATTCAGACTACAATTCTGCTTCTAAAGAAAATACTCTTTTTCAAATTTGATTCACATGTGAGGTGATGACCTTTGCAAGCAAAGACAAGGGTAATGAAAAGCAATTGATATTGCAGTAGGATTCTGTTATGTCTTTAATATAAATATGACACTGAGACTAACAAATGCACTCTTGACAAAGCATGCAATCTCCTGAGTAAAAAAAAGAAAAAAGAAAGCAATATACCACATTTTCCCTGTCCTGAGCTATAACTGCAAGGAAAAATAAACCTAATAACTGCTCTGCAAATGATGTGATGACACCATGATAACTACCCTGTCTCACTAAGGCTTCTACCATGTCACTGTACAACCAGTCTTTTTTCAGTTTGTACAAAATGGATGCTTTTGGTGCTATTTTTATTTGACTGGACAGAAGACATCCCATACTAAGTTTGGTACCAAAATTAGGATCTTTGCCAGGAAATGACAAGCTAATGGGCTTCTCATGTCTTAATATTAAACTTCTAGACAACATAATTTTCAGATCATGTGTCAACTTTTACACGAGATTGGCAAGAAAAATCCCACTGGACTATTTTCACCTCAAGCAAGCTGCATGTCCCTAAAGGGGTGACTGTATAAAAGGTAAGCTCTCTGCTAGGACTGTGGAAAGGGAGAGCAGGGCACACCTGCTCAGTAAAACCTGGGAGAACTGGGAGAGGGATTCCAATGAGCTGGTTAGCTGTGTGTCTCCAGGAAGGTGGTGGAGGACCTGGAGAGCAGCAGATCAGTCAGAAGCTCCCTGAGCAGGAGCCTCTGAGCTACTATCCCATGCTGCTTTCTCGAGGCTCCCAGTTCTGCACAACGATGCGATGAGGGAACCTCTGAAATTGTGATAATCTCACAGTGCTTTATTATCCCCTGCCTCTGTCCTTTCCTGAAGCAAGGAAACAAACCCTCCAGGGCAGGGGCTCCTCCAGCCAGAACCAGGACTCTGATGTGGCAAGTACCTCCTGCCAAAGCCCAACTGCAGAGCAGACACAGCCCGTGTTCTTGAGGATGGAGCACTCCCTGTACTCCAGACCCACTTCTGCAAGACTAGGAAATAACTGATACTTTTTCATGCCCATTTTGTAGTTCTTCAAACATTTTCCAACTTCATATTCTTGCATAACAACTATGGCTTCCTTCTATTCTGCCAAAAAATACACTGACAATACAATAAAGAAAAATGCCTTTGCTGAGTGGGCAGGTACTGACCAACTTCGATGATTAAATTATCCTACAAATACCAGTGAAAAGAAGTAATAAAAATACGAAATTATGAAGCAGAGTATTATCTATTATGCTATTATTTTGAAGACAGCTGCCATCAAAAGATATATATCCCTAGTGAAAATCAATGCAAATGGAATTTATCTAACAAATCTGTATTATTTTTTTGAATGTCTCTCCTTTCCAATCCCTCCTTTTCCTGCACAATATTCTCAGTGTTTGGCCATCTCAATCAAATACTATAGAAGAAAATAACATGATACAGAAGTCATTCTTCTGATCAAATTAAGCTAACATGGATCAATATGAAACTTTAGTGCATCTGCAGTCTCAGAGTCTTCAGTGTCCAGGCATTCAGTAATCTGTGAGAAAGAAGTAATATCTGTTTCTTTGACATGGACGTTTTCTTTTAGTCAGTCTGTCACTTCCCATTCCAGTTAACAAAATGCTGGATGCAGCTCAACATTGGACAAATATTACAGGCCTATAGAATACAAAATGGGAGGAATTGTTTTAGACTGAAAATTTAATACAAAAACAGATCTGCAAGGAATTCTACAAACTTTAGAAGACAGAGATACATAAATTTGAAAACATAACACTACATAGACACCTTATTTTTCCATTAACCATTCAGAAATGGTTAAAGTTTATTTTGGAAGAAAAAAAAAGTATAATAATAAAAACCATATAAAATGGGGAAAAAAAAAAAGCAGCACCTTGAGGCAATTCAACTTCCTGGCCCTGCAAACAGGCCTTGTTTTTCCTTCTAATCAATGCAAATATTTACTGTGATCAGAGAGAGACGACCTGGCTACTAAATCAGTTAAACATTCATCTTGCTAATACAAACGGGTATGTTTTCATAACCTAGAGATGCAAGCATCTTGTGGTCACTGGACAAAACATCTGTGTTGATGAGAGGTGTGGGGACCTAGAAAGAAAATAGCAATCTACAAAAATAACTCCATTTATTCCTCTTTACCTTTTATTGCATTTCCAGCTGCCAGATTGACATAGCTGGAATCTGAAGAGAGAATGAAGCAAATAATGCCCATCCAAGATTGACACTTGACTGTGTGTTACCCACTTTAAAACTGCACTGCCAACTGTTTCAAGACTCCTTGAAACCCCCAAGCCCTTTACCAAGGATGAACAGCACCACTCATCCCGTGAAAGGTCATACAAATATTTGCTATGTAAAGAGAACAACAGATACATATGGAAAATCAGGAGCATTCCTGCCACTCGAAAATAGCTGAAACATGTGAAATTAAGACAATGTCCTTTCTTACTATTCTACCTGGAAGGGAAAATTAAAAAAAGAAAGAAAAACAAAACACTCTTTCACTTTTCATGCCATAAAGGCACCTGCACCCATTACATCACACAATAAAACTTGTCAGACTTTGCTTTGTATCCACTCAAATTTACTCTGATTTCTGCTTCAGTGTAAAAATCCTAACACTACACCTAAAAAGCAGTGAAATTTTAAGAGCAGTACACAAAAATATTTGTCTCTTAAATAACTCTCATCTTAGAGTGCTTTCCTTTTAAAAAACTCTTTAGTTATAATGGAAGTCATTTTGTAAGTGCTCCACACAAGAGAAGATGTGTCCTAAGTAGCAGAAAGTCATTGATAGCATACACAAACATCTACCAACAGAGCTGAGCTTCCATATCTGCATAATTCACAAATGTTAATTAAAACTTTGCAGAAGATCTTCAAGTATAATGCCTGAATTTTTAGATTACATGACACTTGAAAAGTTCAAATAGAACACATCTTACTGATGCACAACATAAAAACCGATTTTCAAGAATAAGGGACAACATGGCACCGCAGCATTATTACAAGGAACTCAATTTACTGTTTCAGCCTCTTCATTTTAAGATATTGCAGTTTTATCAATTTTTTTCCACACTTTAATTTGTTTGATTATTAGGCAAAAACCATATCAAAGCAGTGAGACTAAAGAGAAATTTCACGCCTTGAACTTCAGTAAGAAATGCCCACCAGCAAGAAAGTGAATACAATGCAATCTTGAATTTCCAAGGCTCATCTCAGCCCCAAAGAGAGCAGGTAGGTGGTGCTTAGAAAAATACAGTTGTCTGGAAAGACTAAGTGCATTATGAGAAGCTTTTCTTTCACAGGACTATTATTTCCTGATTATAATAGTTCACCCGATATTTTTTTCTACATCAGCAGGAAATAACAACACTTTGGGATTTTAAAAATCTCTTTGAATGTGTAAAATAATTTAAATATATGGTGTTCTGCACTATCTTTCAATGGGATTGTGCTCGGAGTGGGTATGGATATGATTATAGCATTAGCTTTTTCTCTTCTGCATTTAGAACATTTTTCCTCTGCTCATGTTGATAGGGGAAAAAAAGTATCCTCAATCCACTAAAATAAATACTTCTGTTATATTCTATTACTTCAACGATGAATAAAGCAACCATGCAGGTTTATAATATCAATTCACAGGGTGCTTTCTGCTTCAGTGAACTGTTTCTGAAAGGTTCAGAACAAAGCTACAGGCAGATCGGACAAAGCTGCTGTAACAGGATTTACATTATACTCAAACTGATAAGACCACATCAGAGAACTGCTCAATCTTCAGTACCTTTGCTCAGAGAGGCACGAGGGCTGTGAGGATTTTGGCTCTCAGCACCTGATCACAGCATCTGTATTACAGCTACCAGCTTAAACGCTGATCCAATCTCACCTCCGTAGGATAATTTATATTTCCTCTTGTTCCTTTCCACCCTCTTTGTCAAGTGCATTGGGATGGGGATAAAATGGGATCCCAGGAAAGCTACAGCAATATTGAGTTATCCACTGTACTCATATAGTTATGAAAGGGAGCAAATTACCTCCATACTAACACCTACTGAGATCTAAAATAATTAAAATATTCTATATTCGAATCATTAGTTGACACTTCTGGGTGGAAGGAGGGAGATCGCATCCCAAGGGAAGGCAAACATAATGCTCAATAAATAATTAATTAAATACCACCAGGTAAAGTCACTGCCCTGGATTTCTTAAAAGCAACGAGTTTTTTTGTGCAGTCGTAGCTACAGTCACATTTCTGAGCATGTTTCTGCTTCAAGTAACTGCAAAATTTCAGGTTTTTCCTTCCTTCCTTCTCCCTTTAACCACCTTTATCTTTGCAGCCCACCCTGATTATGCCAGACTACCCCAAAGAATCCTGGTTTCCTTGTTGCTACTGAACATTCAATAAACATTCAAATAGAAAACATTTGTGCACAAGAATAAAGGGAAAGCTTTAATTAAAGCACAAAAGAAAACATCACAGCATTTATAGAACGTAAAGCTGCCATTCTAGAGATTCCCAATTACCTGCTAGAGGTGATTCCCTCAAAGTTCCTGCTCAGTGCAGTACCTAACACGGATTTTTTGCATCACCATCACGAGCAGTCCCTGGTTACACCTTTTCTGGCAACCAGTACTGTCCACGATCCAGCCTTTTTCACTTAAACCATAGTAATAGTCGAGCAACAGTTCAAACACAAGAATAGCAATTAAAATGCACATTGCTTTTTATGCCATGAGCACAATGGCTGGACTCACCAGGGAGGCAGGATGGAAACTGCTTTGCGCCAAGGCTCGCAATCGATTCCCGCTGCCACCGAGTGCTGCTTGCCTGAGCATTTTGCACTGCACTGTTGTGATCAGCCACAAGTTTGGGGCTCTTATTACCTCAAGCAAACCTTGGCTTTTGGAAGCACATTTTCTTCCCAGAATGAGACAAACCCTGAAACAGAACTGATTTGTGATCTGCAAAACTCCTGACTCAGCAAGACAGAAAGCAAACAAAGGAAAGAAATATCTTTGCCAAAGGTGGTAGGAATAAAGCATCTATAGCAACTTGTCTTATTGGAATGAAAAAATCCCAAACCCACCAAATACACAAAGTGTTAGTAATTTGAACATCTCACTAAAAGAACACCCCATCACCCAAAATTAAGGCAGCAACATAGTGGAATATTTACAGTAGTCTGTAATTAATGGTAAAACCAGTATATTATTCAGCTATAGCCTGTGAGTGAATACCTTCCTTTCATAACAAAAAATGGATTTTAATAATGTGATACCCACATAAACAATGCAACTCTGTACCAAATTGCTTGATTCCTGATGTTTAGTTACAAAAAAAAGAAGAACGCTCTTAAATCTGTAGGGAAGGTGCTCCTGCTTCAGAAAAAGGTTTTAATGCCTGTGTTCACAAAAATATACACACTTGTTCTGAGCAACTTCGACTTCAGCTGTAAACTTTGCTTTGGCTGTATGTTCTTTGGCAACACCTGGTGGAGTTTGGATAAAACTACAATAATATTGTAAAATAATATTCTTACGGCAACTCTTGGATTTTTTTGTCCGAATGCTTCTGAAGGAGCTAACTGCTCACAAAATGCAAACTTCAAGTTAAGAGGAAACAGTTTCTTGGGTTTCACAAAACATCAGTGGGTATTTTTGTAATATCAAATTCCATATTAAAATAATCACAATATCTAGCTTTGATGTTGAGATTAGTAGTCAGCTTGTTTTGCACTATTATAAGGAAAAAACGTACTTATCACAATCAACCACTTGCATTCAAATCATGCTGAAGAGTTCTGAGGCCCAGAAACATATTTCTTGGTTTTTCTTTATCTTTGCTCCCCTATCAAAGCACTAAAACCCAGCAGCACTTTACCCCAAGAATAAAAGTTAAAGAGAATTTGTGATTTATTTTCTCTTTATACAGCCTAGTAATAAATTAATGAAGAAATCTACTGACACAGGTGAAATTATCTTTTATGGAAGACTTTCAACTTATTAAAACATAGGTTAAAATTAAACATGATGCTAAGGAATAATTGTACTGATGGCCAGCTTTTTTTTTTTTTTGGTACCAATCTCTTCTATTGAAAACAATTTTAGATTCTTATGTTTGGAAATGCACTATCTCCTTTGCAAATTGGCTGTGAATGTCAAACATTTTTGTCAAGCAATGTTCAGAAACAGAGCGTGGGATTACTTTACAGATGTGAAATACCTCACAGATCACTGCCCATCGTTCCAGCCTGTCTCTGATACATTCATTTTACAAACAGATATAATGCTGCAGGTTGAAAGCTAAGCCAAGACGAGGTGCATGTCAGTATGCTACTAAAATACCACCATGACAAAGAGTTTAGATGTAAAGCAATTGAGCATAGAAGTAACACTATCCATTTAAAAACTGGGGTCTAAACTTTAAATAAGGATCTAAAATAAACACTCAGTGCTTGCTTTCAACTTTTCCAATGCCTTTCACCTGAGCACTACAAAGCACTTGGCAGTAATTAAGGAACTGAACTTCCAAGAGGTCTGTAGAAGAGTATAGGGATCACTTAACCTGCCACTGAAAGGCAGCCATCTTTTGGGTGAAGCACAGATGCAACCAGGACATCCTACAACTGCTTTTGAAAGAAAAGGAAGGGAAAAGCCTGTATCATGTTAAAAAATAAGAAAAAAATCCAAGTTACACCTTTAGTGTCAAGTTGTGATGTTTCATTACCAAGAGCAGGTGTGATTTCAGCATCCTGTGGTTACTAAGAACCTGGAGTAAAACTTCCTGCATGTTTTCTATTCTGTTGGAAAATCTGCAAAGCTGTCTTTAGCAATGGATGCTTTTATGACTCAAGAGCAGACTGATTTCAGCTTTGTGTCTCATACTGCAGACTCACAGTGTGTGCTGAAGATAGAGCCCAATCTTCACAACTGCACATTTCCACATTTCTGATCATAGAAAGATACCTCTTTAAATTCTGCAGTTCAGAATTGTTCATATCTGAGGGAAATACATTTTTCAATTAATAGATTTGGGCCCTTTTTTCTTCTTACTTCAACTACTTTAAGAGGTATTTAAAAAAAATAATAAACAAAACTGCTGCAATTTAAATCATGCATATCTTTCATTTACTTTAGAGCTGCTGCCAGAAAAAGGGAGAAAGGTAGTAGACAAAAGGTCCAGCAACTGAAGTACAAGATTCAATTCCTTTAAATGCATTTAAAGGCTCTAAAAGCCATGTTATATTATCTTCCCCAAACCATTCAGTTTCTGCTAGATTTAGCACTTTTGTCCCTTTGTATTCGCAGACTTCACATAGCTTCTCCCAGGCTGGCAGGCCAACATATTAGAAATAAAATGCAATTCTGGTATCTGACACTTCAATTTAGCTTCTTCAGTAGCAAAGATCATCAACTGCACTGCTTTCTCCCATGACAGAAGATCACCTAAATATCACTTAACTGATGTGAGCTCTGTTGGTAATGCATACACTGTCTCCCCACTACATTACCACCATGCTGCCTAGAACAAAAATCAATTTTTAATTGACTGGATTATTTGAGGAATGTGGACCATCCACTGTGCACTGCTGATAGATTCTCCTAGTTTTCCTGTCAGCAAAGACTGTGAAATTTGAAGCAATTTCAATACAGTAATTCAGGGATTTATCCAGAAGTCATATGAACAGAACAACATCACACTGTTTTCAGTACTATCCCTCCATTATTCTCTCTCCTGGCTAGCCAAGTGAGGACTCTAAACCACAGTACAAATGAAAAAAATAAACCACTGACACAGGAAAAACGGTAAGTTTTTCATTGAAATGAAAATCATGGAAAGAATCCAAATGAATAAAGGACACAGAGGACTAGAGAGGACTTGAAAAAACCCTTTCAAGGCATGGAAAGTCAGCCAATGGGTTACACTTCAGAGTATCAAACCTGCAAGATGCAGGAACAATCTGCAACTCCTGGGCCCAGCAGCTGCCAAAGTAGGATTTCTCAGCCTGCTTTCTTCAGTGATCACTGCTGCTATGAGATACACATCCAGGCAGTTAAGGCAAAGGGTTGACGTGAAAAAGTAACATTACACAGATGAAAACATGGGGGTCAGGGGGATAAACACTCAGTGCTTCACCAGTAAATATTGCAGTAAGCAATTTTACAAAGCACAGCATAAACTCTTCACTGACTGGTGTGGAGACCGTGAAAGTCTCTGCCACTTCCATAAGTTTTCTGACAAGTGTATAATTTTCCTAATTTTATCTCGCTGTTTCTTGCTGCTGATACAAAAGGAAACTGCACTGATGTCCTAAACAGAAAATTCTAGTCTTGTACCACAACCCTTTCCTACACAGTCAAGTGTCAAAACTCTGCATGGCAGTCACATTAGTTTTAATTGATTCTGAGCAATGTCAAAAAGCAGCACAGCAACAGAAACTGTAAATTAAAGATGTTGCTATATGGCCAGGATAGATCTATATATGAAACATGCTTGGCTTCTTATGTTTCCGATTCTCGTTTCACAAACATCAAAAATCCACATTTTTCTTTAACCACATGCATTAGAGCTGGACTAAGTGGCTGGATTACCTGCAGTACAAATCTGTGCAAATTAGCCACAGTCAGTGTTCTGTCCAATAAACACACGGATCAGAGGAGCTTGTGCTGGCTTTAACAAAGCTGAGAGGAGACAGAAATCCCTGATCTTGCATAAAGTCAGAGTGACACAGTAAGGGAAGGCTGGATTTGGGTTAGACCTGTCAGTACAAAGTGAGCCTGGGGAAGTTTCTCTCAAATCAGCACCTTGTACCCTGTTAGCCTGACATTTCTGATGCACTGCAGAAAACTTTTCTTTTCCACTTTTACAACAACAACAAACTTTGGAATTTTTTCAGTGCTCTAGACACTTTCAATCTTCTCCATGAGCTCCTAAAGTAGACAAGAACAAAGAATAATTTCAACTTTTTTTTTTCTCCTATTGTTGGGGTTATTTTTTATTTTTTTTTCTCTCCTGATGATTCATGGCAGTAAAATCCCCAAAGCTTAACTAGATGTTAGATAAAAACAAGCCACTTGTAAATACACAAATTATTCCAGGTCTCTGAATATTTCAGTAATTGTCCATCATTACTCCAAAATAAGTGTGTATTTAAAACTAAATTTATGCTTTGAAACAAGATGAAAGCATGATTAAAATTACTTTAGAATACCAATTAAAAATTAGAGTAGACCTTTCCACCTTATCTTTTGGAATCAGAACTATGGTTTTTGTCTAGGCTGATCTTTTTGTTAATATAAAACAACAAAAAGTAACCATAACTGATATCCTCCATACCCAAATTACTTAAAGCACTTGAAGTAATCAGCTCATGTTTGGCCTTTTCACAAGAGCTCTATTAACTCATCTTCCTAACAGCCCTTTTCTATATTGGTATAGAACTCTGAAAACCAGCTGCTTAGGAAAAATGGGTTATAAAAAACAAAAATACCAACCTGCTCAACTAATGCCAATGACTGGATCTGATCCCTAGGTATTCTTCAAGGTGCTCTCCCATTAACACTTTGGATGTTTACCACAGCTCAGCTCGGATGAATTCACAGTGGGTGTTATAATCTGTAGCACCTCAAAGCCAATCCATGCATTTTAGAAGATCAAAGTCCAGTTCTTGTTCATTTGCTGATCATGGTAGTTGAAAATCTGGGTGTTTTAAGCTTATGGATAACTATGAGAGAGTACCCTGAGGATGAGTCCATAATGCAAAACATTCCAGTCTTCCTTTAATAAAACCAGCAATAACCTACTACACTTACACTGTACGTTCTCTATTAATCCTATTTAAAAGTAAATGGAAAAAGTATAGGGTGAAATCAACATTTCACCCTATAGATTACTTAAATTGCTGTAGACTAATTGGTTGTTCTGAAGGAGGCATCATCTAAAAAAAAGCCCTTGTATTTAAAACCTGGCATTCAACTCCTGAGACATCTGTGGAAAACAGATTTCCCCAAAGAGAAAGAAAGCAGAGTAAAGATTTCACTAGAAGCAAACAGCTCTGATATTTTGATCTTCTGAGTTTACCTTTGGAATTTCTCGTGTTCCCATTCAAATTCAGCAAGAGCTCTGCCTTGGCAGCATCTTCAGATTAGAAAGAAGCCCTTCAGTGAGAGCTGCAATCCAGGCAGGCTGGGTTTGGGTTGATGCAGTACTTGGAGTAAAACAAGAGCCCAAAGGTTCCTGCTGCTCCTGGTAACTGCTGCAACTGGAACTGAACAAGGGACAGTTCATCTTCTTTTGCAGTTGCTGGGTGCATATAAAGCATTTGCATAAAGAATATTCTTTACAATTAACAATATAAGACAGTAAATCAAAGCACCACTGAATCCTCCCTCACCAAACCTTAACACTTTGTCAGATGAGCTCAATTACCCCAAATGAGGAAACAAAAACTTCATTAATTTCCATCTTAGCCAATAACAAAGCAGACTATTATTGTACTTATCCCCTCAAAATCAAGCAGATTATTCTGATGGGCCAATATGTCTGTTTCACAGAGATGGAAAACTGATTCTGAAGATTTGTCCATCACTGGACAATGACCCAGTGACAGCCATATTTAAACAACACTGTGTCTATATACAATAGACCATATAAATAATATATATGTATGTAGATATATAGGTATATAGATACATATATAAGACATAATATTTTCTAGATATATATATAACTAGAATACATATTTCTATAATACATAAAACCAACTAGCAGAATTCAAAATTTTGGTTTTTATCTGTGTAGGATTTCCTGTCTACAGAAAGCCATTAATAAAAAAATCCATGCTTTGGTCAGCTGTCTTCTAAATTTAACTCAGCTCTTCCTAAAGCATCTTTTCTTGACTCCTCTGTAGGTAACAGGGTGGACTGCAAAGCTCTCCTCAGTGTTTCCAAATCCCCGATGTTTTTCCAGAGAAAATTCTGAAGACATTTATGTCAGCTATTAACGGAATCTTCCATGCAATTTTGCAGCTACACGTCTTTGTTCGTGTTATGTATGAAACTTCTATATTCCAGTTTTCTAAAATGCTACTTCAAACAAGTAATGACGGAAAACAGTATCTGCCTCTGGCTACTTGCAGGCTTTTTAGCTCACAAACAGATTCCTTCAACCTATTTTATTTCTATCCTATTTAACTGTTTCTGATAGCAAGTTTATGTCCATCCTTGGTTTACAGAGCTCTAATTCCTTACTAATATTCCAAATATTTTTCTTTAGCTGCAGTTCCTACCATCAAGAGTTCCTCTCCTTCCATCATCCAAATGCTTCATGCCATAAACCCTTATGAATTCAATTTAGGTACATATACTGGTAAAAATATTTAGTACAACTCCAACATTTCTGCTTCTCCGTTTCAAACATTCATTTAATAATGCAAGTCTATTAATCTGATGAATGCTAAGTACAGGACAATGTGCAGATACCTAATTTTACCCAGAGGGAAACAAAACAATTTCCAAAAAGCCATCACTTACTACAGCTCTCTGTTGATATTTCAGAAATCTATTTGTCCCTTGGATATATTCAGAAAGCATTCTACAAGCCTACAAATGCATCTTTTTAATAACAGTACCACATAATTCTTCACTGCTACACAGAGATGAAAAAGTGCAAATGTTTTATCTATCCCCAAAACAAAGGTAATGAGCCTTTGTCTTTGCTTTTTTGCAGTGCTTTAAGCATTTACCTTAATGAGCTTTGTTTCTCTGTACCTCTGGAGAATAGTATTCTGCCCAACAAAACAATTTATTGCCCAGAATGTTACTACTGCTGATAAAATCTTACCTCCTCCAATACTTCTGCCTTGACAGCTAATACCCTAATGTTTCATTTACAGCTGAACAAAGCAGCTTATCTCTGCTAAAAGGGGAATTAGTTAGTAGTGAGAAATAATTTCAATCATCTGTTCTGCTTCCCAAGTAAAGTGATGACTTGGGCATTCTTGCTTCTATCTGATGACAGGTGTGTTGCAGTTCTTGGAATACAGAGCAGGTCTGTCATATAAGCTTTGTAATTCCTACAATGCAGCTACACGGATTAGGGAAGAGTCAGGTCTTGGCTGTCAAAAAAACCTGCAATCAGCAGAGTGTGGCAGTCAGCCTTGTACTTTACAGTTAGGGCACGGACTCCAGGGGAAAAAAAAAAAAAAAAACAGTTCTGATCAATAAACAGCTTCATTTGCTATCTGCAGCTCTCTGGAATATTATGTATATGTGAAATTCCCTATTAATAACCGAATAGGTTTTGTTGACAAATCAGGCTTTATGGCCTGTGCTTTGCAAAAAAATGGCTTTGATTATCACCTTACTGTCTAACTACCTAATTATTTCTATCCCCAAGAATGAAAATCTATGGGGATTTTATCTACATACCACACAGCAAATCAGTTGTGGGATTCCTCTCTAGAGCAGCTGATACATACTTGGAAGTCTCTATGGCAAAGGACAAGGACTGATTTTTCCTTGATGTCTGAATGACCTTCTTTTCCCAACAGCAGTTTTTCATGTTGGTAGATAATAAGGTCACCTGAATACTTCAGGGAAAGCAGCATAACATTTGCCCACACTGTATTTTCTCTGTACTAATATTTTCTGTGAGTAATCATTTAGTTTGCACTGACTTTAAAAGCATTACAGAAGTGATAAGAACTATTATGCCATTCTTGAGTTCTCCAATATTTGGTTCTTCAACTAGACAACACAATTAATGACAGCATGAGAATTTATAGCCAATAGTTTTTAAATTCAGTATCAGTTTTATCAGAAAAAAAAAGGATTTCAGATGGCACAGGTAAAAAAAAAAAAAGTTGTAGTTGGAGATGAAAGGGCATTTGATAAAAATACCAATATATTATTTTCTCATGCAATAATGCCAAATTAAGTTGGTATAAGAAAGAGGCACTGTCATACTGCAAGCTATGTGATCCTTCACTCAGAACTGTCTTAGTGGAGTTCCAGTGGATTTTAAATTAATTGCACCTTCTTTTCTGAGATTCCTCGTAATCCTACCTCACATTTTTACTTCTCAATCACAACTAAATGTTATATATCCCTTTAAAAATTAATTTATAATACACATGGCAGTTACACTAGCACTATAAAGGTGTCCAACATCTGTCATGTATGATATCCAACTCTTCCTGCTACAGGCATTTACCTGACCACTTGGTGTGTTCCTAACCAGCTCTTCAGAGATGCCAGACCAACCCAGCATTATTTCCATTCTATTTCTAATCCAGGCACCTGATCAAACTTTATATAGCTAAAAGGTCACTCTGTTCCTCTGCTATGAGAGATTACTTCATTCTACTTTATTGTGTCTTATGTTGTTATAAAAAAAACCTGAATGGCCTGAGCAGCCCTTTCTAGCAAGGGATGTATTTCTCAAAAAAAGAAAGAAAAAAAGAAAAAAGTGATATCACAGAGGATAATGTTACATGCTTATTTATTCAAAAAGCCACTTACTAAAATCTGAATTTGTACTTTAACTGAGCTTAACAATGAAAATCTTAAATGCTTGCTTGGCTGCTGCACAACATGGCAAATTCTGCATGACTGCCCAAGGGAAAGTTGATTAATCAAAAGGTTGGGATCAGAAAAGAACAATCATTTCACACATATTTATGCAGAAACACAATAGTACTCAATTAAATGCTGTTAAATGCTGTTAATTAAATGCTGTAGAAATGTGAATTATTTCACATATCACCAGACTATAACTGGTCTGAGCTGCAAAAAGAGCACCCAGGCACAACGGTTCAAAAGGTGACACTGTAAGAATGTGGCTGGCAGAGTATTTCCTCCAGAAAGAATCAGCTGCAGGAAGGCAGTCAGTGAGCAAAATGCTCAACACTATTTATTGTCCACAGTGTTGTGCTCTATCAGCATGTAACATTCAGCTAAGATAACCACAGACCAAATTGCTGGCTACTAACTCTACTTTTTTGTTGTTTTTATAATCTTTCCTTACTACTCATCCTTTCATCCTTTTTAAATTAAGTCACTAAAGTGATTGAAATGAACTGATACCACAGAATCACCCAAACATCAGCACATTTTCTTTATTTTAAAAGGCCAGAAAGAGAGCAAAAATAAATCCTTGCATATTCTCCTACCTGTATTTCAACCTTTTGTTTGTAGCCTACATAAATATTGATACATGCACACTGCAAATGGCTTCTCACCTCACTTCTAAAATAACCATATATCCTGATATAATAATGAAAACATGGACAGAATTCTTTATGTTCATATCAATCATCAAGGTACACACTGGCACTGCACTGAGTCACTTTGGTGAAAGTTTAAAATGTTTATTTAGCTGATTGCTTAACACAAATAAATGCTCAAAAGGGCAAGGGAGGAAGATATAATGAAGATATAATTTAAGAGTGTCATGAAAGGTTTAAATCTGATGAAATAGGTAGAATAAAAGTACTGCTATGTAACCTAGAAAGGACAATTTTCTTTTTGGCTTACTGAAAATCCTCAATAAAAATATAAAGAGAATATACAAGAAGGAATAAATTAATGCAGCTGGAACAGCAACAGTTACAGACAGCTATATGTAAAATGAAATTGGGAGAGGATCTGGCATGAAAGAGAAACTTTAGGCACCCTCAATATCAAACTCATAAGTTTATAAATACATATTGACACACTGCAAAGTCCCAGAGTCCTTACTCACTAGAAACTTTCTAGTGAAGGAATATTAGCAGATGTGGTGCCACAGAATCTTGGAGATGGAGGAGAATGAAGCTGGATGTTATCCTAATTGATTTCCCATGGCAGTATTGACAATGCCTATATGCACAGAACCATAAGACATCTATTTGGCCTAAAGCTGTTTCATTTTTAGTGCAGGTACTGTGCTCCTGTTAATCTTTGCAAACTGTATTATTTTACTGATGCAGGTATTAAAGGGTAAACACACAGCTGTACAAGATTTAACTCCACTGAAAAAAGCAGCGCTGAGGCTTCCCTTCACTGGGATTTTACCTCCATAATTAAATTTTGCACAGAATATGAGTTCTTGAAAAGTAAATTATGAGATTTTATAAGTGAAAAATGTAATTAAGGACTTGATTCTGTAAGCACCAGAATTGTCTTGAGCCACAGTGTAGTTACTACTTCTGACATTTAGTATAATTTCAAAACATATAATTTTTTTCCTTTCTCTTCACTTACTATTAATAATTTTTAAAAACATACAAATTGGACAGCATGCACAGAAAGATGTGGAAACTACCTATTTGCTGCACACTGTGTAAGTTCAATTGTCCATAGATGCTTAAGAAAATGGAAAAATGGCAAGCACATGGGCTGCATGCACTGAGGTCACTTGTGTTATTTTATTCCACCTCATCATACATTATGTGAGCTGCATTTCCAATAAACCTTCCCCTGAAATAAGGTAACTTGGAGCAGTATGCACTTTTTATTTTATAGTACACAAACTATAATTCCTTTTTCACATAAACTTACACAGAACCCCAGAAAACACAAGGTTTAGGAAAAGCAGTACTATCACCAAATATAGTAGTAGCATCTGAATTACTGAATGTTGCTGAAAAAACACAGATTTCTTATTTTTCATGGACAAATTTAGCTGGTTAATCCTGTCAACCACAGGGATTTTGGCAGTCAAGAATGCCGAGCATCTGTGACTTTGACTTTTCTTGGAAAGAAAGCAGAGCTGGAAGATAACTCCTGAGTCAGGGAGTTGAGTCACCTGCTAGGAAGCCACATGATGTAATTTTTCTTAAGGGTAGAAATTCCTTCTCAAAATTTGATAAGTGTTTGACCTCCCCTGGCCCACGCTCAAACTGGAATCTTGTTTCAGAAACTCCCTGATGTGACTATTTAAAGGTTCTTTTATATGTCTCTGTAAATTATTATGGCCAGCACATACCTCTTTAGCTAAAAATACCACCCACATCCTGTCCTCCACTCCCAAGTAGCCACAGATAGGAACAACACTCACTTTTCAGCATTTTCCTTGGCTTCACTAACCATGCTCAGCTCTTTTCCAACATGATCAGCTCTCCATTTTTCCCCCTCCCAGCCTCTCCCTGCACCTATTCCACTTTGTGTCCATCTGTCATCATCCAGCTGCACCATCTGGTTCACAGGAGACGCTATATCTAAGTCCTGAATATCCCATTAGTTGTGTGCTTGAGTTTGGGATAGAGAATCCATAACACTGGCATTGCTGCTTTGGAGCTATTACAGTATTTAATATTACCTTGGGCACAAAGTAATGTGGGGTGTCAAGCACAAAACCACCAGATCAATAACCTAGATTTGAAATTAGGCTGTATGATCTGTTCATGCAAAACCAGCAGCTCTTAAATGTCCAAATTTGTTACAGAGTAGGTTTTTTTCAGTAAGATCAGCCTTTGTTTTTAAGTACTTCAATTTAAGAATTACACTAGTAACAAGAAATAAACACAATAAATATCTACCATTTTACTATCAGGGTCTGTGATTATACTATGCAAAGACTGCTTAAACAGTTGGAGAATATTCTTTTAAGCTTTTGTTCATACCCCTATCTTATGTTTGGAAAGCTATTTGCTCACTTTGGCTAATTTTCTTTCTAAATACATCTCTATCTATTATCATGGCCAGCAGTAATTAAAAACAAATTATTTCTTAATGAATACACTGGAGTTTCTTTAGATTTTTTTCTTTGCCATTTTACAACAGGTTACAATGCATATTAGTATCAAGGTGTCTTGGTCAGCTGGCCACTTTAGGATGAAACTGCCAGAACATATGGGAGGATAGCACAAGAACATGACAAAACAGAGAAAGCATTTTGCGGGATTAATCAATGAGGAAGATTTCCTAATACTGTGCCCCCACCCCAACACCACCAGCCACTCACCACAGTTCTAGAAAGTAATGGAGAGAGAGCTTAATATAACATAGGACTCTTTACTCACTATGGACTATGTAATGCCTGGTCCACCTGGCTGAATACTACAGGATATGGAGATGCCTCGTGAGCGTGAGCTCATCAAATATGTGAAACTGCTGCTGTGAGTGCATGGGGTTATACTGTCATCATCTTCTTTGCCTAGCAAAAGACAGAATTGGTAGATTTAGCACTTGAGGTCAGGTCCTCAAGGGGAATAACTTCAACTGAGCTGTAAGCACAAAAGTGAAAGATCTGGTCTTTGGACTGTATAAAATGTTGTCCCTTGTCAAAATATTATGCTACTAGAACTGAAGACCAAACTGACATGGAGTTTGTGGTCTAACAAGTCTTTGAAAAAACTTCAGAGTGATTTTTATCACCTCAACAATTTTGTGGTTTTGGCACTTCCATAAAACATTTACATTACCTGCACATCTTTTGACCAGTGATGTATTTAATACAAATTTATAACTAAACATAGCTTATATATGAGCAACATGATCCACAAATACATCTCATTTACCAGTATGAAAAGACGTAAATTTTCAAACACATCTAGCTAGCTCACTGCATTATTCAGGAAGGATATGTATGAGTCTGTTTAACTCATGTTCCCTACATGGCAATTAATGTAAATACTGTAAGCATGCAAGCTAATGCAAAATGAGAAGTCATTGTTAAATAAGATGTGCCTGAAAGAAAAAAAAAGTAAAAATCTCATTTTATTTCAAAATAACTTAGTTATAAGCATGATTTATAGGCTGACACAATAATTAACACAAACAGAAATAAAGAGTATTACTGAGCAAGCTTAGTGTAAAGAATTCTATAAAATATATGTGTATTTTACATTACATATACACACACAGTTATTTTTAAATGTAAAAATTATACAGATAAGTTCTGTACAAATTGACATAAATACATATATATATGTACAAGGTACTTCAAGAAATTTTGACACTGCAATTTGAAATTTAAAAGATTACCAGATAAATTTGCCCTCTAAGTTTACTACATGATCTTACAGATGACTTATGAAATACACAAAACTATGAAAAATACTAGTAATCACAGACATCTGTCAAGTGAAACACAACCCTGATGTCAAGCTAGGCAAGTAGACTGAAGCTGCATACACAGCTCATATTTTACTCAGTCACAGCACACTTTATAGAGTACAACCAATTTTATTAGGTATTATCGTATCTAGCAACTGAAATTTTATTTTAGTGATACTGATAACTAATGCTAAGCAATATGGTTCCATAATGCAAGATGTACAGAGAAAAATATATAACGAGTAAATAAAGATACTGGGAAGACAGATATCAAATATTCCACAGTAGAAAGTCTCTTTCTCTCTGCCTGCCTCTAGTGTTGATAAGGCAGATTGCCTTCCCCAACACCCCCTTTTACCTGCCAGTCACTTTAGCTGAGCAAAGTACTTTCAAATCCACCCAGAGACTCCTGAGCTTCAGAAAAAACTTCATTTCTCTACTGATCTGCTGAGCCCTTACCAGCTCCAAGTCTACTTATGTATTTTTCACCCCCACATCTACAGCCTCCTTTTTAGCCAGCTCTGTGTACCTTGCATTCTGTCCTGATTTCAGCAGAAGGAGCTTCCATTCTGCTTCTGACAGCTTGGCTCAGCAGTGTGCATGAGCAAGACAAGAGCCACAGTAACATCCAGAACACCTGATCAACTCTGAAAGCCAGGGGACAATGGCATAGGCATTTTCTAAACATGTACAGCTTCAGAGAATCACCTGAGATTAAGGTTCCTTCCAACACAAACCAAAGATTGTCCCATTCCCCCCCCTGCCACAGGCAGGGACATCTTCTGCTATCCCAGGTTGTTCCAAGCCCTGTCCAGCCTGGTCTTGGACACTTCCAGGGATGGGGCAGCCCCAGGCAGCCCCTGCAACTCTTCTTCCTAAAATCCAGCCTAGCCCTGCGCTCTGACAGTTTCAAGTCATTCCCCTGTCCTGTCACCCGTGCCCTTGGCAAGACTCGGGTAGTATCCCATGTTTTTCATACACATCAGTAAGCTCCTAAGTCTGACCAGACCAGAATGCCACACAGAGGTCCCTGCTTTGGTTTCCAGACCCATTCCATCTTTGCAGTGTCCTGCATGCTCTGACAGCTCCTCGAGGCCAATCCCCAGGACCTTTTGCATGAAGAGCAGGGTTACTGCACAGAGGTCAGTGTGCATCAGCACTGCCAGCAGTCAATCACTATTGATGGAGCACACACAAAAAGTCCTCTGAAAGGTGAGAAGCTCTGTAACCTCCAACTTTTCCCTTACTGAACAGCTTCACCACAATTATTACTCTAAGAAAATAAATAAAAATGTTACAAATAGTATTTATAATCTTCTATTAATTATTAGAATCTAGATATTCTTCAAAAGAGTAGCTAGTCTTTTATCCCTGTGTCTAAGACTGAATGGTTCATACAGCACTTGGAATCAATTTAAGAACTGTTATTCAAAGCAGTTATCTCTCTTCAAAATTTCACTTGATATTCTCCAAACTGTTAAGGAGAAAGATGTATCAGAGAAGGATAAAATAGATTATACCATGGGCTTCATTTCCCTTTTTCTTTCTAATAGTTTTTGGCATTCAAAGATCTGTTTGCAGTATATTTAACATTTTACATATGACCAGGTTACATCATTATGCTAATCCCTATAAACTACAGCTAAAGCTTGTTTGTAGGTAATATCTTTGCATATTAAATGAATAAATGGAAACTCAAAGATCCACACACCAATTTACTTTTCTTATCTATGTCAGAAAAGGAAAAGATGATGGAAACAAAACCGTCATGGTCTTTTGTAATGCATTAGGGGCAAATACTTGAAAACTGACCAAAACAACAGTGTGTTGCTATATATATATACACTGTTGTTATATATATATATATATATATATACTTAGCCAATGAATGAAAGGTGTTGATTATTGATGAGCAAAATATGAAAGCAATTCACACTGCTGTGTTCAAGAAGCAGCTAAGGTGCAAAGCAGGGAGAAGTGTCATGGACAGCTGTATTGATGCTTGCTTGGTACCTGGTAGACGAATTCCAGTTCTGCTAATTCCAGCTGGCAGATTGGACTTGGCAAGCACAAGAGTGGGAGAGGTCTTGTGACATGCTGAGCTGAGGGACTGTAACCCACAGCACTCGGGATAAATCAATTTACAAGTTGTCTGTCAGTTGTCTGTCTGCCTCTCATTCCTTAAGACATCATGCAGAATCCCCGGGTAGAATTACCCCAAATTAGCTCCCTTTCTGTGTGAATCTCCAAAACCCCTCATGATTCATCTCATGTCAGCACTATGAGAAACCAGTAACAGTGACAGAAATAGAAGTTCAGATAACAGTATAAAAACTGGCATTAAGATTGGAACACCATTACCTCTGTGATATAAGTGCTTTATCAAAAAATCACTGAAATTATGAATCTTCTATACAGCTCACATGAGTTACATACTGTAAATTCATTCTGATCCATTACTTCTTACCTGCATTTTCTTTAGCATTTTGGAAAACTCTGCAACAGGTACACTAAGTGCAAGACCTAAAACAAACTTAAGAGATTTGGGAGGCTTACAGGCTCTTGTTTTAATTACATTACATGTCTTTAAGTAGAAAGCAATTTAGTCTGAAGTGGTACTTATGCACCCTTCCTTTACAGCTTCCCAGCAACACTGCTGGTTAAATTCTTAGCATTCAACATATCCTGGTTTCATAGTTTAAGTAGAAAAAAATGGGGTAGACATTTTTATTTTCATTATAGCTTAAGACATGTCCAGTAAGCACATGATCTTTTTATTTAGTACAATCAAAATCACTGACAATCAAAAAGCAACTTTTTTTTTTCCCCTGTGATTGGTTCATTGAAAGGACCACCCACAATTTTATGAAATTACAGGGTTTGAACTGTAGGAAACATCACAACTTTCTAACATTATATTGTCTATATGCAGGAGAACTGTCACTGTTTAATCTAAGTTAACAAGAATGCCAAGCACTTACATTTAATTAAAGTTATACATCATTTTAGATAATTAGAAATAATTATGAAGAATTACCATCGTAAATAAGGCAAATAATATTATTTTAACTGAAATGTGAAGTCTGAATTCAAAAATCCAAAATCAACTCCTGGGAATGCAAATATGCCATTATGCAAACAATTTTCTTTAAGTTTGATATAGTTTATGTAATGAGATAAATCTATGTTGTTAAAATATTTAGCAGAACTGAGAATAATGAGTAGAGATAGGATTAGTTTAATTAGTTTACTGAAATTGAGTTCTTATAGTGGCTAAGTGTGATATATTAGCTTTTGTCACTTGGAATAAAAAAAGAGGTAATTAGTTCTCATTCAAATATATTGTTTTCTTTGAAGAAGGAATTGTAATATTTTAGCCTGCACAGTAGAAAATAATACATGGAGCATAAAACTTAGCATCTTCATCCAAGACTATATCTATGCTAAATCAGAAGAAAACAGGAAAAACTTCAGCATTCAAAAAAGGAATCTTGAACAGATTTCACTTACACTGGTGCAACTCCACAGATTTAAATGAAATGACAACTCTCAAACTGCACAAGTCCCATCTTCATTTATCCCTGCCTAATTTAAGGGTTTGTGACAAATTTTGTCTCTCTACTCAGCAATCACTACTTTATTACACAGAAAATCCCGTACTCTTGTTCTCAATCAAGGTTTTTATCAAACTGACTCAAAATGACCAGGAGGAATGCCTTCCTCAGTAATATTTACTATTGAGTCATAAACACATCTGTCAAAAGGTCAGAATCAAATTTTTTCTCGGTAAAAGTAGGAAAAAGAAACAACACCAGGTATCCTTTTATAGACTAAGCATTATTTCACCACCAGAAAATTACTTAATGGTAAATGTACATTTCTGAGGACAACTGTATGGAACATATTTAACAAGGAATACAAAGAAAATTATGTATCCATCTTTTCCAAGAAAATCTGTATTTTCTCCTCTAAGAATGGGGCTTTATTGCAATCCAGTAAAACGAATGTATTTAAAGTACAAGCTAAAGGCCTAAGAAATTAACCCTCTAACAACTGAACCTATGCTCATAAAAAATCCTGAACCAAAACAAAAAAACCCAACAAAAGAAAACCCCTGTGGTAACACACAGATGGGAACATGAGGAATACAGAGAAATGAAAGGCTTGCAAAGCAATTGATATATTTTTCAGTTAATTAAAAAAAATTATGAATGTATCAAATTAATTTTACTTTAAATAAACACTCAGGATAGGGAGACTCTCTGCTGTAGCATACTGAAAAGCCTCAGGCATTGGTATAATAACACAGGCTATCTATTATTTAATTTTTGCTTTTTTTGGAACAGAACCGTTGCATATGCAGGAGCTATTTAGAATCATGGATTAGAGAGTTTGGATGACTCCATACACAAGTTTAAGAGAGCTCCGAAACTGAAATACAGCAAGTCAACCACAAAAAAAGATTTGCTCCCCTTTTTTTTTATATCTCCCAGCCATACAGACTTAGATACAGCACTTTAGGCAGAAGTTCATAACAATTATGAGAAGATAAGAAATGCACCTTGTCCTCGGGTTCAGCTGCAGTATTTAGGCTGATTGTTTGGACTGAACAATGACAGGAACAACTGAGCTCTGCAGGGCAAAGGGAACATCAAAGTCACACCAAGCCTTCACTCTCCATGTGTGTTGATATTTCCTACTTGTATCTCACTCCCCTCAGACATCGCCTCCCAGGTGATTTTGAAAATAAACCCCGTACTTCAGAAGTGCCCAACTTTAGCTTTTTTAAAAGATCCTGATATTCTTACTTGAGGCGAGCTGTCATATTGCTGTTAAGAAAGAGTGATTTAAGCATCTGAGAAAACCATCACTCTATTACTAATTGGCAAGTTGAAATATAGAAAAGTCCAGCATGCACTGCTGCTGCTGCTGATGTTCCTCAGTTGGGAAATACGCTTCTTCTGAGCTGATTGTGCAGGGGCCAGAAACTGATAATCCATGTATTACATTGATCTTCTATTCTTAGATTATAAAAAACTGCATTAAAACAGTATTTGGAATTCTAAAACTCACTGATATCATAACGAAGACTGGAGGAGAACTGTACAATTTGGTTCCCGTCTTTTAATTGTAAAGTCTGAACAAGAAATTCAAAAGAAATTAAGTTGCTGCATGATCTAATAAAGGTAATCAAATCAGACATGATTTAATAAAACCAAAGCACATAGTTTGGTACCCAAGACACTGATACATAATTCATAAAGTTGCCACATTTGGTCATTAGGTCAAATTTATTAACTAAGTAGTAAGCTATGCTTAGAACTGGCTATGAAACCAAGAGATCCTGAACATGAGCAGTAAGTACAGAAAAGCTTTTTTGCCTGTTTTCTAAGTTATTATAATTGACTTTTTACCATATGGTTTGTATGAAATTATAAACCAGACTGCAGAATAAAGAGGTGTATCTGGTTTTCTAGACATACTTCCCTGTTCCTATACTCACCTCATCTCAGTCCCCCCACCTCCAAAGGGACAATACAGTGGGGTTTGGATATTGACAGTAAAAATGCTGAAATCTCTAGAAAGTACACAAGATGATGGAATTCCCCTGCCTGTCAGCCTGGAGAAGCTGTGATACAATGTTGGCCCACACACAACAATTCCAGACATAACAGTGATCCCTGGTGCTGCTGCCCAGGATCAGTGACCCAACAAAGCTTTACATGCCATCTGTGGGACAGAGAGAAAAAGGGAAGGGACAAAACTGCCTGCTCGTCCTCCTGGAGCTGCACAGGGATAAGGATGGAGTTTCAGAGTGGCCAGTGTTCTAAAAATTATGACAGAGAGGAGGCCAGGACAAGTGACCTGTTGAGAGGCTCCATTTGTGTCTGTTAAAGGGGTGAACAATCATCTTGGCCAGGAGTGGCTGCAAACACAGCACCAGAGGAACTGCTCCACTCCCTTCTCCCAGGACTGACCAGCACCTAGGGGCAGAATTGCACCATTCCTTTGAGGCTTCGAGAGCCAGCAGAGATCCTCACATCCCTGTCCTCAGGACCTCACTGGGTTTGTACACTTCAGGATGCCAGAAGCAGCTGAACTTCTGTGTTGTGCCAGAAGAGAAGGCTAAAATTCCTCCCGTGGCAAGAGTTATGAAAGAAAAAAGAAAGTGAGAAAGACACAATGCAGTGAGAATCTTTGCAAAAAATAAATGCTCAACTGTTTAAAACATTCCGCTGACAGTTACTAAATCCCTTTCAACACTTTTTTTAATGCAAAGAAAAGGAATTAAACTTTGGGGGAAGAATTCTTACCAGCTTAGCAGCTCTACCTGCACCTGCACCCACGTGTTGGAGAATAAGTGGGTTTCTTTCTCCCAGGAATAATACATCCTGTTTCTTAAAACAGATCACCTACACAGCCTATATTAGGAAGCTTGTCAACACAAACGCTTTTTCTATGTTAAAAAGGACAACTTTTAACCCTCATGAAATCAACCCAAAGTTTGGGACTCGGGCACAAAGAGAATGGGATCACTTTGGGGGAATTGGTCGAGTGTATCAGTGAGTTATGGATACCCAAAAGGTTTCTGCACTACCAACAGCCTTTTGACTCATTCAAGAATCCAGCATTATCTCATGTAATACAATTTTAGAACAAGAATATTCATGATGATGGCAAAACTCAACTGGGGCAGTCTGCTCATGCCATCAAAGACCAGTTCTCAACTGTGCCTAAATAAATTACATTTTGTTTCAGTTTTTGTTTTTCTCCCTGGTGAAAGAAGAAAGGATGTGACTCCAGATACATATCCTGGCAGTAAATCACAGGCAAAACACCACCTAGGTTGATATAACCATCTGATGTTCCTGCACGGGCCCTATTCAATGCAGTGTGATGGTAATTCCAGTGTTACACACGGTCATGGCACCTCCCTCAGTGACAATAATGTACTTTATGGCTTGAAAAAACCAAATTGATGCACGCTGGACCACAAGATGTCTGATTATATGAACAGATATCAAAGTAGATGCTGACACAGCACTGACAAAACAGTAATTTCTTCAATTAAGTCAAGCTCTAACAGAAATTACATATAATGAAAATACATTCTTGTGGGGTTTTTTTTCCAGTTACATTTATTTATATCTATTTCATTGTAAACAATATAATATGATCACACCAAGCTTTATTCAAGTGTGGATTTTTTGTCCATAAATCTGCACACCATGCAGACACCAAGAAACATGTACTAAGCATATGTTTATTACATCATTTCCAGCACTCTGATAAGAAAAGAAAAGGTTGATTTATAATCCAGTGTGGCTGCTGGAACAAAACACTTGGACTCTATAGAGGCATTAGAGTTTTAAGGTCAGACAAAGATTACAGGAGCCCTTTCTAGCCTATGTGTTTTATGGGAAAAACCAGTTGATCTACACTAAAATCACATCTCTTATCTGGAGTTTATTCTGTATTCCTACCCTTTCCTTTAAGATTATGAAAGGAACTGATGCAGCACTTTTAATAACTGCTAGAGCAGACTCGCTCAAAGTGTCCAATTTTCTGCAAACAAATTGTACAATGAAATTCAGTGTAATGTAAGCTGTGCCATAGTATCACCAAACCTCTCAAATAAATAACCAGAATTCTAAAATACTATTTGCCTTTCTCTTCCCAAATTTTACTGTGTTAAGATACACTAAAGCTGAGAAGAGATACCAAGTGTTAGAGGGATGGGCTGAAGAAAAGAAACCATCCTCTTGCTAATGCAACTTGCATGTAAAAGGGGAAATAACGCAATTACTTTAAAAGCTTTTCTTCAGGCACAGTCCATGTTTTCCACTGAACAGCCATCAATCACACAGCTCCACTCTCTTGTTTGCCCAGTTTTCAAGTGACGTGTCCAAGGATGGATCAGACTCGCATGTAAGAGGAGCAGATCAAGGGGGAAAAAAAGCAACTTTTATGTATGTGTCTCTTCATAAAGAAAACTGACAGCTCATATACTAAGATTTTCAACAGATTTTTGCTATTTTTAGTGTTTTGGGGGTTTTTTTTGCTAAGATTTACAGTCAGCACACAGACACCACAAAGCTGTATCAGTACTTGTTGGGGTAATTGCACAGTTTAGCCATGGGCAATGGAGCCCTACCTTCACATATTATTTCAAACTATTTTATTTAAAAAAACAATATGGCACAAATTACTCATTTTCACAGGAATCCTCAGAATGACCAAATTCTTAAAGCAGTTGTTACCAAACCTTTAGTGTCTGTGAGTAGCAGTGACATATTTAGACTGCAACCAAGGCCTGGCTGCTCTACCAAACTCAGCATACCAGTAATTTATTTAAACCACAGATACACATCTCTTACACAATATTAAATGATTCCATGTTACACAGGCTTAAAATGTTTTCCTTAAAGAAACTTAGTCCAGCAATTAAACAAGAGTAAGGAAAATCAACTTTAACTAAGAATCAGTCGAGAAATGCCCATTCAGTCAAGAAATCAGTGGCCAATATACTAAATTTCAGTCCCCATAAGAAATAAAAAACCAACATCATTACAATTACCACATTTAAAAAAAAAAAAAATAGGCAAAGATAAAAGGTTCAAGTGCTATCTTAGTTTTCAATCAACCTTGAGGAAAAACTTGGCTTTTTAAGGGAATTGTATTTATCCTGATATAAATTACTTCCTTGTTTAAATTGACTGAACTCAACCGGGGCAAATAAAGAAAGAGAATTTGCCTGCTATTTTGCTGAGCTATGAAGGCTTCTCCAGGGGCTGCCAGCAACTGAGGAGAAAATCTGAGGGCCATTCTAGACTCTTCTAAGGCAGAACTTTGCCTTTATCACTGTGCACGTGAGGGGAGAAGGGCTGAGGTGTGAGCAGGCACATGGCACGTGGGCCAAGGCTCCCACACCTGCAAGGAGTCTGCTGGAAAAGTCTCCTGTCCCCACGGGCTCCCTGCCCGTGCCACCTGCCCAGGGTGCCACAGAGCCAGGCTCAAACTTCTGTGGCCCTCACTGAGTCCTACCATGCTGAGATGGGATGAAAACTCCCATCACAACTACAGAGATAACAATATGTCCAAAATCACTCTTTGGAGAATAAGCTTATCACGCTTTTCTCACAGAAAGCAAAAGTTTCAAGTTCCAAGGAAAAAAAAAAGAAGAAACAGCTACGTGGATATAGCAAATATACAGAAAAGCAAACAAACAAACAAACAACAACAAAAAAAACCCACAGTTTGCAAAGTTATCAAGAAGTTTCCTAAAAAAAACTAAAACAACCTTGTTTGGGAAAGTTGGGTTTTTTTGCGGTATCTTTTCTTTCAATTCCTGTAGCTATTAATAATTTGTGATTTCAGCCTAGAACTGAAGATAAAACTAAAAATGAGTCAGAAGGGATGATGATGTATGTTCCTCCTTTTCCTCACTGGGCAGTATTTCCCAGGAAACCACAACTGAGTATCAATGTTACTTTTGAGTCAGTGGTGGATTTCTGCCTAGGAGACAGAAATATCCCTTCCTAACAGTACCTATTATTTACTTTTCAGTAGAATTACAGAAAAGTTTGTTTGGTTTCATGGAGCCTTGCCACAGAACAAGAAGGACTGTGAATTCAAATCCACCACATCCTGTACTTGTCTCATTTTTCACCAGCAGAGCCAGAGCACAGATCCAGGCTCTGGATCCCTGTCACTTGTGAGATGCTGTCCCTTTCTGGATGGGTTTTCCTGGAAAGTTGTGTAGGCTGACAATCTGCAAGTCTGAGCATGAAGACAAAGGCTAGAAACCAGCAAATAGTTTCCTGCTAGAAACTGCTTTAAAAAAAGCTACACATTCTGTGTGACTGCCTTAGAAGAAATGTTCTCATGTTTGCAGTTTTGGACAAGGTTTATTTTGGACAGTATTTTGCTCAGCATACTTATGACTATGCATATTGTAACTATATACAGATAATCTAAGGAAAAAATAAAATCTAGAAAAAAATGTATATTTGACTGAAAAAAATCAACATACAAATGATCAGCCTATGGAAAGGTGTTGATTTGCCATTAGTTCATAATGAGCAAGCCTCACATTTTATCAGGTCTTTTTAGAGGTTTAAAAGTGTTGTTCAAACCTCAGATGAAAGATCACATCCCATAAATGCCACCAATCACCACCACTGGCAGCTATATTTTATCTAAATGATATATTTAAGAGAGACAAAATGAAAACATTTAAAGCAACACTATTTTAAAGGTAAAGAACCAAGCACTCCTACACAATTATCTTGCACACAGACCTAAGAACTCAAAGCAAATGAATAAAGGAGGAAATGTCTTTGTTGCATAAAATTTTACAAGTCTGAAATTGTAATTTAGCAGTATATTATGTCTAGCATACCACTGCATGACGCCCTATACTCCAATAATGCATATTCTCATGTCTCTAGAGCAATATTTTATCTAAACTTACTAATATACAAGTCCATGATGAACTTTGTACAAACTCAAAATTTCTGAGCCTGCAGACAAAAATTCTAAGAAATCCTAATTTCATTACTCTAAAAGCAAAGCTAAATCTTTCCAAAAATATACATCTAATAAAGTCCCTGATATTCCTCAATTTAAATGTCACATATTTAAGCATCTTGATGACTGCGTTGTAAGATTCCTACATATTGTAATATTCCTATATATTACTTATATTTCCTAATTACAAACAGCACTCATTTAGCATCAGGTATGGCTTAATTTCCAAGTGCTGGAATAAGAGGTTTCAATGTGAGTTCAGTATAAAAAAAATCCATTTAAAATGTTGTTTTCCCATTAATAACTGAACTTCCTTTTGCCCCTACAACTCACAAATGTCAGCTAAATAACACAGCCACAATGATAGCCCCAAACCCAATAAAGAACAAAGTAGCCTTTCTTGCCTGTCAGAGGACCCCATTTTCTATTCTGAGCAGGAAAGCTGAAAACACTGCTCTTCTGTCATTCCCTGACAGTTATAGACTAGCTCTGCACCTTATTAAAGATTAAGGTTTGCCCAGGCATTCTCTTTTGGCCATCTCCTGTCTGCATCCCAGCATTTTTTGCAGGGGAGCTGGAGATGAGCACCACACATCCCGCCTGGAGAGAACACCCTACCTGAGATGAGACTGCATAACCAAATATCACCAAGCCATTCAGAAAGCACTCCATGGAAAAACACAGTATTTCACTTTATTTAGTTGTTCTAGATAACCATGTCCTCTGGGTTACATACAAGTAATTTCTGTCATTTAGGGGGTTTTCTTGGTAGATTCTAAAAAATCGGCTCAAACTACTAAGAGGTTGTCTTTTTGTGATGAAAAGGAGGTATTTTTCTTTGTTAAAAAAATTATGAACACAATTATGCAAGAGTTATGTAAGGCTCCATCGCGTGCAAACATTTGCTACCTGGTTTTGGTCTGATGCAAACATGTTACAGCAAAAATTCAGCAGGCTGAGCTACTGCTCAAAACATCACCCCTCAGGGGATTTCCATCCAGCACCATGTCCCAGACTATTTAGCAACCATTATGAACCATCAACATTTCTTAGGGGCTATGACGAGCAACCACCACACAATTTTTACCCAACAATGTCACAAAGCTTATGTGATTCCACAGAACTTTTAACACTGTTTTCAGGACCTCGGTTTGAAACACCTGTTTTTTAAAATCAGCATTTTAATAGCACTTCTAGTTATTTCTCAACTGACATCCAAAATTCTTCACTGAATATCATCATACATTCCAAGGCTACCACTTCACTTTCATTTTGCTTCCTCTAACTTTTGAAGACATGCTGAAAAGCAACTGCAAATCGTCAACTAGCACAAATTGTAAATAAATAAAAGTTTGTTCCATTGCAAAGAATTAAAACAAGAAAAATAAATATTTTTAACAGATTAAGGTGGTTTCATGTAAAGAAAATTTTGTTTGAGGTCAGATAGAAAATGTCATTTCCCTGCACTTCAAATGGGAATTACTAAGTAATAGAATATTCCATATCTTTCAGTAAAGTTTTACATAAACAAATAAAAACTTACACAGGATACTGGAATGGTTTAGGCTATCTTCACTGGATTCTACATCACTAAATGCAGGATGATCAGAAACTTATTAAAATGCTGAAAATGAAGGCAGAGATTTCTGTTTGCTTAAGAGAGTATTTTCAATATTGGTAATTCATTGGAAAGTTTTATCTGTTCAGTCTTTTGTACGAAGGGCTCCATTCACTCAGGATCTAAACCTGCAGAATTTCACTGGGCTAATGAGGCCATCAATAGCTTATAAAGAATTAGATGGATTAATGTCAATTTTAACAAAGGAAACTTCTAAGTCAAGTGCCAAAGCCTGGAGAGCTGGAAGGAGCCTCCCTGTGCTGCAGGTACAGACATTTATTGACTGCTGTACACCACGTGGACATGGCCAGCCTGAGGTGGATGTGGTGCCATAGCCACTGCAGCAACCACGCTGCCAACTTTTCAAAGAGGAACATCCATCAGGGCATCCTCATTTTCAACAAGCTCCAGGGCTCAGGACCAGCAGCCCCTTAAAGACACTGCAGCCCTCCAGTGTGAGCACTGCAGGGTACTGGTCTGAGGGCCACACCAGACTTTTTCTGGTAGAAAAGGACTCAGCTATGGGCCACCCTCATAAAGTGGTCATGACACTATGAACGGGGTCTGTTTGCTGTTTGGGTAGAGATTGAACCACTGAGATTCTACCTGCTGAATCATTCCCTACTCAGTCATGACAAACACACTGAAATGGTGCTCATGTCCTTTGAGCACAGCAAGTTCACTTTTGATGGGCGCTGTTTTCCAACGGGGATTCAGGAGACTTCCTTCACAAAGCATGCATGATTCTCGTCAGAATATTACTGCATAACACCTTTCCTCCAAGCAGGGAATCCCCAGGAGCCTTTCCCAGCTGGCAGGGTGGTGTGGGCTTCCTGTAAAACAGCTCCCAACACAGCACCCAAGCCAATTAAATGCCACACTGTAAAAATAACCAGTAGCTGTAGCATCCTGGGATGGGATGGAACAAAGTCAAACAGAGAAAGAAAAGCAAAGGAAAGGAGAAGAATATTCCACAGTTCTAAAACAATTATTTGCTATTGATGTAGAAATATCATTATTCTCAGTATGAGTCAAAATACATTAGCATTCCATCTGCCAATGCTGCAGCAACCATTTTTCTCCATTTCTGTTTGACCTCAAGCCTTTTATGCATAAATGTCAGGGCTCTTTACAATTAATCATGTCTACCACAGACTAATTGTGGACAACGGTAGTGCAATTAACACAAATTTGCTTCAAATATTCATGAACATTCAAAAAGCATTCATTGACACAAGTATTAGTTACCTAACCATGAAAACTGACAATTCTTTTCTCTTTTTAAGCAGCCTCTGCACTAGGAAGCTGAGCACACCACCAAGGGTGAGAGCAAGATTGGAAAATAATCCACCAATTCTTAAAATACAATTGCTTCAGTGTGACTTACTATAAATATGTACTGGGAGAAAACAAGCAAAATAACAAATATGAAAACTACTCTTTTAATCTTAAGAGTCGGGTAATCCAGTGAATATAAAGACACTAAAATATATTTTGTATAATAAAAAAAAATTAATTCTACCTCAAGGTAGTTTAAAAAAATATTATTTTTAAAGCTGATTCAAAGAAAAGAAAAAAATTTACAAATAAGAAACAATTAGACCTGTATTGTTTGTCTTGATTCATTCTCAGGACTATTCCTGGTATTGTGTTACTATCTCAGCAAGGAACTAATGGCAGAAGTCTCTTTAAGCATAGAAAGCTATTTGTAAAGCCTGACCTAAACACAAAAGATGTAGATGACATTTTTGTCTTATTTTTATTTTTAATACATGCTTTACATTAAAGAATTTCTTGGACAGTTGTGCTATTTCTAATCAGGCTCCATGGCAAATATTCACCAACCCTCACAGGACTAAACTATTCTCACTTCAAACAATTGTTACAGTTTGAATCCAATTGACTCTAGACAAAAGTACTGAGATAATCAGCATATTAAAGCCAACACTATAACCATATGTTAATTATGTAAATGATTCATTTTAATCAGCTAGAACCATGTAAAGAGTTACAAGGAATGCAAATGTAGAGAGTTATTAAAAATCTCATTATTATTCATCTTGGTTTCATGCGTGAATGTATCCATCCAAACAGATGAATTAATAGTTAGATGAAAGATGAAAGAGCTAGAGGGGAAGTCTGTGGGAAACCATCTGTCTTGCTTTGTATCCCTCCCAGGCTCCAACCAGCCTGCAAGAGCTACATGGAGAACAACCCCAGAGCACAGACAGGGACTGTCTACACAGCACCTCAACCAGGAGGTAATGCTGACACAAAAAAAAACCAAAAAAAAACCCAAAAAAACCCCCAAAACAACAACAACAAACCAAAAAAAACCCCACAAAACCACAAACTCTTCTCATCCCTTCCCAAACTGGGCCAGGAGGTAGAAAGGGAAACCAGAATAAGTTCAGATGAATTGCTACAGGAATGGCATTCAGTGCTGACCAAAAATATATGGCAAGTGTTGATTTACACAAAAGTTGTGCAGCGTTTTGAAGACTTATCTAAAGAAAGGCCTCCTACTATTATCAATTAGATGTTAAAAGACATTCAGGACCTGTGACCTGAATTAGTAACTGAACTGCTTCTCTTAATTTCAGCAGAAACCCTGTTTGTGGGAAATACAGCAAGCCTTTTAGCAATACTATGGGAGTCTATACTTTGTCTAGTTCTTCCAGGGAACATGGGGGAATTGCAATTAATTAAGTCTTATTCCTGCAAGGGCTATTTTTCATTTATCCATTCTCCGAGTTCCCTGAGCAAAGACAATGAATTCTACACAATAGTCATTTGTAACAGAAAAAGTAAGGGCCAAGTGCCTTTGTCATTCCTGACTGTGCCACCATTTCCCAGCCCTCTCAAGACAGTGCAACACCACCTCTACAGCATAAGAAAACAAGGATTAGCTGGAAAGGTAGTGTTTAAAGCCACAGAAGGAATAAAAGAGTAGATTTACCCTGCAATTCTTCTTAAATCTTCCATAGCATATTATTTAAAATTAAAAACACAACTTACTTTTAAAGTCCTTGGTTAAATCCAGCTACTACTACTCTGCAGGTGAAACCCAAACTCCATAAACAAAACTCACGAAGAACTCAATTACAGCACCGAAAAATATGTCCTTTCCCAAGAAATCGTTTTCCTTCTAGTATAAAGAGTTAACAGAAGTAATTTTAAAAATATTTGAGAAGCTTTATAAAGCTTTGTTCTTCATACTCTAATTCTTTCATGTTTTCCTGCCTGATGTCTCCTAATGCAGTTTCACTGGAATCATTCTATTTTTTATCTTTAATCCTTTTATATGTTTTTTCTTTGCTTACTCTTGCATGTCTTTGTGGTTTATGTAATTGGGTCTTTGCACCATTTTAGCAGGGTTTAGCACTGCACAGCTTGTCAAACTTAAGTAGAAGTGAGAATAATCTACCACTGCTATAATAAATAAGCGAGTAAATTCACATATCACCGACCTAAAGTGAATGTTTGCCACAAAAAATTGTAAACTGCAATTCCCCTCATTCTGCCAAGGCTGGCAAAGCCTTTATACATTTTGTAATCCAGAAAACAAATGCAACTGCACAGAAAGTACTTCAAATCCCACAAAGTTTATTAAAAATGGCTACACATGTGCAGTGAAACAAGACTTCATTAATTTCTTCTTGAGGTCCCTGTGTAAATTCAACTTAGGGAAAACTGTTTGACAGCTTTGTAACTATTGACTGACATTCTTCAGCAAAGCTTCAGTGAGTACAGAATGTGATTTAAGCACATCCCAGTGATGATATGGCAAATAAAAAAAGAGCATTCCTACACCACCTGAAATAAAGAGCATTTTGGTAATTTTTAAGCACCTACCAAATCTTTGATAGTTTTAAAATCATTCCACCTTACTGAGATATTTTACTATAATCTTCAATTATCTATTCTCTTTACAAACAGATTTTGTATTTTACAAAATAACTTATAATCTAGATAGAAACTTAAAAAAAAAAACACTCCTGCTTTCCCACTATCCACAGAATTTAAAATAACACGCAAGTCCTTATCACAAGTCTCCCACAAAACATCACTACAGCATTTTAATTTTATACTATATGCAAACAGCTCAAAATCTGTCCCTGAAAGTATGAAATCAGCTGTGATAACTCATGAAATGAAAATATATGATCCACATTAGGCTCCAAGAGAAACAGGACTCTAGTCATATGCTCTAGACAGAAATCTCTCCATATAATTAAATACACAGGCATCTTCCAACACACATGCATGAGACAAAATATAAAATATCTATTTATATTATAAGCAAGCTGAAAGGAGTTTCCAGCCATCCACTCATGATTTTGTCCACATTACAAGGATCACTTCCTATTTATGCAGGCATTGATGCATAAACCACAGCACAGGGAAGGATGGTAAATCACAGGGAGAACAAGAAACTGCAGAAAGATTACACAGATAGAATCCCAGAACGGTTTGGGTTGGAAGGGACCTTAAAGACCATCTCATTCCACCCCCTGCCATGGGCAGGGACACCTTCCACTATCCCAGGTTGCTCCAAGCTCTGTCCAACCCGGCCTTGGACACTTCCAGGGATCCAGGGGCAGCCACAGCTGCTCTGGGCACCCTGTGCCAGGGCCTCACCACCCTCACATGGAAGATTTCCTTCCTAATATCTAATGTAAACCTACCCTTCTTCAGTTTAAGGCCATATAATAATATGATCGTTTTAAGTTACTAAAATCTTGTTTATCATTATGAACCCAAAGCAGAAGAAATCAGAGCTGCATTATTATAGTCCCCTCTGTTCTTTAAGTATATAAATGGAGAATTATAAAGTAACTCTACATATTTTTCTTTAAAAGATGCTCCAGTATCTGTATTTTGTGTCTGGGAGGGAGTCAAAAGATGTTCTCATCTTTACACATTTCTCACCACATTGGACACTTTCCAAGCTCTCCCCAGTGATGGTCAAGAGGGGAGAAAGCTCTCATTCTTCTCTGAAATTACACAGTGAATTCCACAAGAACAAGACTCGGCAATGGTCACCTGGAGGCCCTCAAGAAGCTCTGTGAGCTTCCACTTTTACATCACTCAGTAACCCTGACTTGCTCACAGGGTTATTTCTGCTGCACACACCTCAACACATTAACACTCCTGTGAATAAATAAGGAAAAAAAGCAAGGCTCCTTCACAGGGCAAGAAGGTTTCTCAAAGCAGAAATGTCACTTATGGTGGTTTTTGAGTCACTTTACACAAAGCAATACAAACAAAAACTGGCGAATAAATCCCACTTAGCTAAGGCTCATTTATTTCACCTTGTGTTTGTTCATCTCTCTTTTCCATGACCTCTTACCTGCCTTTTCCTGATCACAGACTATTTTTGATCCATGCTTCAGCATTTCAGATCCTATCATAAATATTAACACTAGGGAAAAACTTGAGAAAATGTGGTTGTATCTACTGAGTGCTAGGATCCTAATTCAGGAAAGGACTTCAGCATGTGGTTTACTGTAATTTCAGTGCCTCCTTAAACGAGAATATTGCTAAACACATGTCAAAATGCTTCTTTACTGGAGGCTGTCAAATGAAATATGGATTAATGACGATTTGTAGCATGAAACTTTACAGCACTGTGGCTTTAAAAGATCTGAAGAATTGGAGTATTCATAGTTTATGTTTTGTCACCTATGTTCACAAATTAAAAATAAAAAAGGAGAAATTGTATATTTAAGACAATAATTCTGTAAGTACAATGATGATTATCAAGGGAAAATTAAGGTCAGGTAACACAAGGGTTGCCTCTGTGCATTTTGTTTGCTCTTCTGCCTTTAATATAATCAGTTATCCCTACCAGTAAGACACCATGATCCTTCCCCACAGTGCTGAGGTTAGAGAGGAGACCATGTCTGTCTTGTATTCCAATCTGTGCCTTTCTGCTGTGATTTCAGTGCCAATGTCCCCTCAGACTGGGTGTGACTGAACACCCTACCTGTGACTTCAGGAAGTGAACCCTGCCCTACGGTACTGGAAAGGCCATGCAGCAAAATGAGGTTTGCTCTTGCACTTCTGCAGTCATGGAGATGTGGGCATTGTGAGCCTGATGGAAACAAACCAGTCCAGATGGAAGCATGGGATGCTCCTGTTGTTGGGACATCCAGAGGCACAGGATGTTTTGCCAAAGCCATGCACACAAACAGATACTGTCACACATCCAGCAGCGCCTCTAAATTAAGCGTCAGCTGAGCTGCTGAAGAAGGGATATGCAAAAAAAGAGCTAGCCTGTGCTTTAAGCCTTTTTCCTTCTAGTTCACAAAATTTGACAGCCAAAAACAGCAGACAAAGGCTTCAAAGTGCTGATTATTTAAATAGATTACTTTACAAATGTCACTCTTTGCAAACACATAGGCAACATGATTGCCATTTCTTTCAGCACTGTATTAGAAAGAGACTCAATAAATGGGATGTTTAAAAAAAAATCCAAACATTTATGAATCATTTGAACCTACCGTACTGTGTCTTGTTTACTGCTGCTCTAGGAAGGTTTTCTTAAAAGAACGTGTTAAGTCTCAGAGGATTATCCTGAAATGAAATTTTTAATAACAGCAAAATAAACTCATCCTTCACAGTGCTGTGTCTCATGACTTACTGTTAACTCTCACCTCTCCTCCCATCTTACATCTGTATCTACTAGCAAAATTTTATTACCTCCTACTCCAATTTCACGTATCTGAACCAGAGTTATGCTTCATACATGTTCTAAATAAATGAAATCAGATATCTAAATAATTCTGCAGATCTAAAAATCCTACCCATAATGGCTTACAACTGTAGGAGGCCAAGACAAACTCCAGAAGGGAAGGCTGAAGGAATGAGGATTGCACTACTACAAGGAGAGAAAGCCCAGGCTGACATCGCTATCTTTAGGTAGATAATGGCCCACTAGGCAAAGGGTGGAAATAATGCATTTTGTATGCCCACTCTTCATAAAACGGTGGGAGGTTAAATTACACAAGAAAAGATGTGTAACTCAGGCACTGGGGAAAAGAAACCCCCCAGTGCCAGTGTAAAATGCCTGCAGAGGTTAGAGAGTCCCTGTCGTTCCAGAATGGGCTCAGCAAATGTTTCAGGAACAATGCAGGCAAAGTTGATCCTGCTTTCAGGAAGAAAAGCAGATTATGTGATTCTGCTAGCTTTCTTCCTCTCCTATGTCCTCTATGTCTTTGATATGTATCTCTTCTAGGAGGTAGCACACTTTGAGAGCTTCCTCATTTGTTTGAGGATATTTTGTATTTTTAATCTCGCAGACAGAAAACACAACCAGAAACAGTGGCCAGGAGTAAAAATAAAGAGAAATAGAGCCCTGTAATGTCCAAACTGCAAGGTTAATTAAACATGCAAACAGTTCAGTAGGGCAGCAGTGAAACTGAGGGAACCAAAATTACTTGGATGTTTAAAACAAGATTAAATATCTTCCAAAAGGTCTGCTTTAAACCAGCCTCCAAGTTGTGTAGCATGTACATTCAAGAGGACAGGCTGAATTAGCATAATGATCCTTCCTGGCTTGAACATCTTTGAATCCAGGAACTGGAAATCCCTCTTCACAGCAAGAAAATTTTCTGGTATAAATGTATACAATGACTTTCTAATTCTGAATGTGGAAAAAAAAATAAATAAATAAATAAAATAATAAAACATAACAAAAATCCCTCAGGTTTTGTTATATTAGAGAAATGGTTTTCACCAAAGAGTGTGTAATCAATTTTTGACAAAGTGTTCAGCCCTGAGACAGACAGAGAAAAAGAACCATATCGCGTTCATTTTGATTTTTCCATTTCTGCAGTGGCTAATCAAAGTCTCCTGTCCTGTTAAGAGTACAAAAGCTAACTATTAAAGAAGTCACAAAGTATGTACATGGGTTTTTCCCAAAAAGGTGTGAAGGGTAATTAACAGTAACTACTTCATCATATTTGTCAATCACAACTGTTATTTAGCAAATAAAAACAAACAAAAAAACATTTCTTAATTCAAAACTTGTATCCTCCCCTCCAAGGAAACGCGGTGATGAAGCAGAGTTCTGTAAGCACACAGAAGAACAAAGAGGTAACCCTAACAAATATTGACAATGCAAGAGTATCAGTATATTCACAGCCAAATTAATTCTTTATCTTCCATCATTAGGTCAGGGAGTAAAATAGACACCACTTAGGCAGTACATTTGAGATCCACCTCAGCAGCTAACAGTCATCATTCTCAATAAATAATTCCAGAAAGACTTGAAATGCTTGCTAGCACAGTGTTCCTTAAAAATATGTCTGGGATCTGTTTCTGAAGGTGTCTGATTCCTGACTCACCATCTATTTTTGTGATGAGGATGCCTGATCATATTTTTTTGCAAAGTAATGGAAGAATGGTGACCACAAGATAATTTTAATTAATAAGATTAGAAAAGGTTATGCCATTTAGTAACAGAGAAGTGTTTTAAATGACATTAAAAAAGAAAACATTTCTAAAAGGCATGGTGGGAAATAGTAGGGGTACATAGAATACCAAAAGTGCCAAATATTGAGAAAAATATACATTACAAAAGCCTTCAGAATGTTTCGAGAAAATGAAGCATTAGGCAGATAATTTTGCTGTATCAGAAAAGAAGTGCTCAAAAAACAAACAAAGCTATGAAATATAGATTTAAATAATTAGGTAGTCTGTCTCTGACCCAGAACTACTTTAAAGTATTTCAGGTATCTGATCTTGACATATAGAACTCAGGGGAGGAAAATCTCTACCAAGCACTCAACTAACAAAGTGAAAATGTAAACCAGAAATTCTCATCCCTCCTAACCGGAAGCACAATGCTACACATTTATTAATATTTTGAAATAATCTCTCCGATGCTAAATAAGACATAAAGCATCACCTCTGCCCTCTTTGATCTCCCATTTCTTATTGGAACCCAGAGAATAAAAATACCTTGCTCAGCATTTTGCTAATATTCCTCTAGGCAAAGCACTTTATGTTAAAAAAAAAAAAAAAAAAATTAGCTTGGTTCTGCAAGAACCAACCAATAATAATGCAAATGACAAATCTGCAGCCAGACACCTTAAGCCAGGATTATGCCGACCTCAAGATGACCGCAGAATGGCACATAAAAAGTACATTTCACAGCCACTTAAACAAGACAATGCTCCTTGAGAACAAGCACCAGAGATAAACACATTGCCACGACAAGTTACCACACACTGAATAATTTTGAGGCATGTATAAAGACCATATGCTGTGTCGAGCAAGGTTCCAGGCACTCCTCAGAACTCCATCAGTTCCAGTGGACTAAAAAAGAAGTATTTAAGAAATACTCTCCCACAGGAACAAATTTTATTTTCCAGAAAATGAGTGGAGTCCCACTTTCTTTCCCTATGAAATGCAGGTAACTGTGTCTCATCACCTGCACATGAGACTCAGGACAAGTGTGGCCCTATTGCTGCCATGAGTAAAAATGATGTGAGACATTAAACCCAACTTCTATCCATCTAAAGAGGAAATTAACAAAACTATTACATGGAGAACTAAGGACAGAGGGACAGGGAAACACCCTTTATAGATTTGTGTCTTATTAAAGGAAACTAACAGTGGAATAACAAAGAGGTTTGGTTTAGAATTCTCTTGCATGTTTCAGTGAAAAGACTTACTGGCTTCCCAGAACCTACAGACTCTGTTTACAGACCTGGCACAGAGCTTTTTACATTATTAAAAGCCAGGCATTACACAACAGAAAAGCAATGTCTGTCTTGCATTTTTGTGTCATCCCTCCCCACCCTACAAAAGAAAAAAGACTGGTATGAAATACCCACTGACATTTTTAGGTCAACACACGTTCACAACGTCTGTAAAATATTATGATACAACAAAAATAGTCAATCACTGCAATTTTCTGCCAGCAAAGCAAGCTTTTCCAAAATGGCCAACTCTAATGGGTTCAATTACAACACAAGTCACAAAATATAAGAGCATTTGCTTCCCAGTGTCTTTTTCAACAGTGGATGCTATCAGATCACTAGCAATGACAAATTCCACTCTCTGCATAAACATTTCATACATGAGTTCAAAAGTGTGCAGTGCTTTCCTCCCTTCACTGCCACTATACCTCTGAAATCAAAAGGTAACTCATTTCAGACATAATACGCAAAAAATATATCCCAGCAGTCATCATGAAGATTTGCCATCATAAAGCTGATTACAGTGACAATTACCCTGAATGTGGAACATTACAAGGCGTAATATCACAAACTTTTAAAGTCAGTTGGCAACATTACACCAAATGCCTCTCAAAAATCAGATTTCAAGTGCTAGCATCCTCAAAATGCATAATCAATTTGCTCATGGATCGAAAGTGTCTCCTAAATCTATAGCTGTATATAGTATAGCTGTACCTTAAGGTCACATGCAGTATGTGGGGGGCAGAGACTCTGAGCTGGCAATCAGGTTTCCTTTGTATCTCACCCAGTGACACTCAAAAAACCTGCCACAGATCAAAGTTCATATGAACTTCCTTCTTTCCAAACCTGTGCTCCCCTGTTGGGAACATCCTCAGCAGCCTTGGCTTACAGTACAGGGTGTCTACACTGGGCTTAATTGTGCCTAACAATCCCCTTGAACAGTGGAAGGCATTTTCAGATGGGAAATGTGCACAAATATCTGTTACATTTCCCTATGCCTGATTTTAACTGTTCCTTCACGAAGAAAGGCGTAAAAATAAAAACATTGATCTCTGCAGTAAAATGCCCATGTACTCATTCCAGTCAATCCAGCACAGTACGTCAGTTAAAAAGGTGCTTGGAGAATCCTGCAATGGATGGATTTCATTTCCAGTAACAGCAGCGTTCCGAAGGTTTGAGTGGGTTTCAACAACTTCTCTCCACAAAATAAGTCACCCCAGGAGCCAGTGAGGACACTTTCCCAGACACGCTGACCGGTGCTAGAATGAAACCTACCAATCTATTTTTCTTACAGAATGATCGGTTTTGGAAAAATTTCTTTGGATATCAACAATTTAGGTGACCTTTAGAAGTATTCAGAAGTAAATCCTTACACACAATGCTTGCCTTCATTTTATATTTAAGATTCTGAATGAGTGAACAAACTTGGAACTACACTGAGTCATTTCTGCACACACTTTTTTAAAATAAATGGGAAACACCAGAACTGAGTTGATAGGGGAACATCAAGGGGGAAGAAAAATTTGCCAAAGACTGGCTGGTCTTGTAAGAACTGGGCCTAACCCCAGCTACTGTGCTTCAGCTGGCCTCAAATCCTCTTGTATTTGGATAGCAAAAGTGGGACAGATATTTAAGTTTTAAATGAAAAGAGATGACAAAGAGAACATGGAAGACTTTTTTTTTTAAGAGTTGGTCACAGTTTAAGATAGTTTCAGGATTTCAAGTTTGCTTTTTTTCTGGTTTTAAACGTAAGGCCAAAAAAAAAAAAAAAAAAATAACTCCCTTCCCCTAAACAGCTCAGTGTCTAGATATGAGATTTTTTAAAAAGTAATAATCAAAAGCGTAATTTATTCTTGTGTCCCACAAGGAGGGGTTGCTCCAATTCCATTTCATTTCCCTCAGTGAGAGGAAAGCTGGTGCTGTGTTTTCCATGCTCACCTCAGAGCAGACTCATGCGTGACTTGTCACACAGAACACGTTCGATTGCTCATTCTCTGGGCTCTGTCTCAGGACAAGGCAGAAAAGATTGCTGAGCTTCTGAAGGGAACCTTCCTTGGAATGGAGATCAAACAGCAAACCCGTGCTCTCTGTCACATGGACCTGAACAGACTGTCCGGGTACCACAAACTCAAAAACCACTCTGTACTAATTAGTTGTTACAAATGCATAATGAAATATAAATTATTCAAGATACTGAGGGGATCAGACCTTCTCAAGTATAGCTCAGTCTCCACAGAATCAAATTTTGTTGAAATTCTGTTAACAATCCTCATGGCTTTCTTAAGAATTTGACTGTTCTGGTTTTTGTATACAAACAGTCAGAATTCTCTTCCACCCTGGTTGTTTTTAATGGCTCTAAAAACTTTTCATGTTTTGGGGGTTTTTTGTTCTGCTTTTTTAGTAACTGAAACAAAAATATTTTAATTCTGAGCATTAAAATACAGTTGTGGAGATTTACCTTCTGTCTGTACCTCAACTGTTAGCAAGATGTAAATTAATTTTAAAAATTTATTCATATGCCATTTTTCAGTACAATTCCAAGCCAAAGAAAATCTAGCATAAGTGAGCTTATTTCACTAAAAAAAGCTGTTCTGTATATCTTAAAATATTAAAAATGTATCTCTAAGATCTTTTTGCATAAGCAAGATTTAATACATCAGAGAAACAAAGAAAAACGAGAAAGGTGGTCAAACACTAAACCAAATCTCCCAAAAATAATATCAACACAAATCCTGCACACATAAAATACATATCCAACACTTAGAGAATAAGAAACCATTTTGCACAGAGGGTAGACATCTTCAAACTTGCTCTCACTTCTCTGAAGCAGGTCCCATCATGCAGACTCTGCTCAGCTTCCAGCTCAGTCCCCTGAGCTGCCCTGACAGAGCAAAGTTATCTCCAGGGAGCAGCAAAGGGCTTCTCAGGTTTGCTAATTCACTTCAGTCAGCACCACACTGAGGCTAGCAGGGAAAGAAAGAATGATTCATTCTGTATTATTATCTCCAGGATCATTCACAAATGCACCAAGATGTGCTTTCCCTCACCTCTAGTCACCTTTTACTTCTCAACTAACTGTCATCTTGCTTTTAACCAGCTACAGGGCTATAGCTTTTAAAAAGCCTGACTGTTTTCTTCTAAACCTGTTCTTATTATTCTCTTTGGAATACTCACCCATGTTTAGGGTCTGTTTTAACATAATTTTAAGACTATTTCTAGAACGCAAGTAAAATGTTCAGAAATTCCCTTTTTCCTCTTTCTTAGTTTCAAGTGTCAATATGATTTGTTCTCAAAGTGTTTGAAACATGCTCATATTCAGCACCACTGTCAGTGAAAATAAAGACAGCTGATGTGTACCTGCACAGTTGCTGGTAATTTACAGAGAAACTCTTGGATTTGTATTTTGGCAGCACTCTTTTGCCTGGGTTGGATGTTTTGAAGCTTACATATCTAAAGATGTCTGGAGATGCATTTTACTGAATCTGCTATACATTCAAGTGATGCAGAGAAAGAAAAGTGTCACAGACATTTATCATAATAAACCAATATATGGACAACACATTTGCTTCTCCACGACTTTTAAATGCTACTAATTAGCAAACAGGAGGGCACTACATGCTTTGCAATAATATGGCAAAGTGAGGACAGAGACATAAAAGCATACTTCCAGCTCTATAAGATGAAAAAGCCTTGAGATTATAAGCATTAAATAATTTTACTCCATCAGAATTAAAAAAAATAAAATAAAAAGCAGTGTAGTTCAGATCAGTTCACTGCTTTGAGTACTTTTAGCTTTATCTTAAGAAGCTGGTTTTACAGAAGGATACTTAGCAAATTCTGAATAGCTTTTCCTTGATGACTAACATTCCTTGAAATGCACCATGTTTTATTCAGTCCAAGCCTCAAATAAAATGAGAACATGAACCATTCTGACTCCTGAATATACAGGCAAGAGACTTTTATTTTTTTCTCCATTCGGTCAGCAACAAAACAATATGTAGATTTAAAAAAGAAATTACATTCTTTACTGATTTATTAAACCCATCAGAACTGGAAGATTATGTCATTCCCCAAGCTCTCTAGCTCATGCAGCTGTCCCCTAGAGAAAGAAAAGGAGGCAGGATATCAGAATTTACCCTAATCCACGGTAACCTGAGTCTTGTGAAACACAGGGAGAAAGTCTGACACAGAAAATTTACCTGGGTCAATTTTCAATTCTATATTTACAGTGTTCATGACCTGTCACTACACTAAAAAAGCCCTCAGCATTTTGCAAATTATCTGTGATATCTGACTGTCAAATATTTGCCAGGTGTGGTTGCACCACTCCTAGGTAGTAATAGAGCAGTTAAATGCAATTCCCAATTGGTTCAGGTGAAAGAACTTATACTTGGAATTACTACGCCCTTACCATCTTTTTTTTGCACCACCTGATCTACTGAAACAGACATTTCATATGTTTCTAAAACACCCTCTTTGAAACCAGGTCTGAGGAAACAGCTACCTGCACACCTCAGTTAAAAAAAGCATGCAAGCAGACAGGACAAAAGATATATTTGAACTGGGTTTCTAACATCAGCTCATGTAACACAAAATAACTTACCAGAGGGTAAATAGGTGAAATATTCAAGCAAACTCCATTAAAATGACTTTTCTATATTTAGATGTACAAGCATATTTTTATATCAGTTGTGAATCATTCTACTGAAAGCAAAAGAACTTCAAAGTTGTATCTCCTGTCATAATTTGGCCATCAGAAGTTTTATTACTGATGATTATGCATGAGTCAGAAAAGAGAAAAAAAAAAATCAGCTGAAATTCCAGATTGGAAACAGCAGTATCAGCTTGCTGGCTTCTAGCTGGGGGAGCCACGTTAAACAATCGGCTTTAATAGAGAATCCAAATCCTAAAAGCTTTGTCTTACTTAGGGGATGAAAAAATAAATAGAACTTATCCTAATAAAAGCTATTTCATGTCTAGAAATTATTTTTCTTACAAAGTCAAATATTCTTGTATTTATTCCCCTTAAAAACCTCTGCAGTCAGAAAGGCCCAGATTTATCCAGTTTTTGCCATACTGAAACACTCCATTGGAGTGTATTCTCTAACACACAAGCTAGCGACCATAATTATAGATCATCATGTCTAAAATTCACTAATACTGATATCACATGCAAAAGTGGAAAAGGAAAAGAAAATCAGCCTGTTGAGTGTCAGGTGAAACCTGGCAGATGAAAAAAGCCCTTGCTTAACACAGCATTGACTGAGCTGACAGAATCAGAGGTGGAAGAGGTAATGCAGTTTTGCCTTAGCCACTGGAATTATGTCACCCATTGATTTCCAAAATAAAGACCAGTGAGAAAATATCACCCTTATCCAGGTGGCAGGGCAGATGAACCACTTGTTTCTGAGCTGAAGTAAAACTATTTAGATAAGCTATTCTTCTTGTCACAATTGTCTTTTTGGTCAGTGAGAAAGACACTCCATGTCATTATCCTCCCTCTTGCCCCTGCGGGTTCACTCACCAGGAATTTGATGATATCTGCACTTATTAGCAAGAAATAAAGGCAAGTTAAAAGAACAAACTCTTGCAATAGCAATAACCAAATACTTTCAAGCTGTCTGCAGCCTCTTTAGCAGCTGACAGGTTTCACCGACAATGCTTATTGGCTACACTGCTTGATCCATGGATTAAAAGGAAAAACAATTTAATCCGAAGTTGTACAGAGGAGATCACCTGGAGTGCCATCAAAAGGCACACACAGGACAAGGAAGCCATCAGGCCCTGCCACCACGGGTTTAAAAAGGCAGGTCCTGCTTGGCTGACCAGATATCCTCCCAAGGTGACCTGCTCAACAGATGAGGAAAAGGCTGTGGATGTGCCTACACGACATAATTTCCCACAGAACTATCCTGGAAACTGGCTGCTCATGGCTTGGATGGGTGCAATGTTCTCTGTGTGAAAAAATGGGTGATGGCCAGGCCCAGAGAGTGGGCAGTGGAAGTGTCTCCAGCTGGGGCAGGTCACCAGCAGGATTCCCCAAGGCTCAGTTCCACCACAAGCTCTGCTCAATATCTTTATCCATGCTCTGGACAAGGGGATTGAACATCCCTCAGGAAGGTTGGGGATGACACCAAGGACCTGCTGGATGGCAGGAAGGCTCTGCAGAGGGCCCTGGCCAGGCTGGCTGGGACAAGAGCAGCAGCCAGAGGAGTACAAGTCCTCTTTGGCCAAAAAGGCTTGGTGCTGCTCTTTGGCCACCAGAAGCCCCTGCAGCAGGAAAGGCCCTGGGGGTGCTGAACATGATCCAGCATGTGGCCAGGACACCTGGCTTGTATCAGCCACAGTATGGCCAGAAGGACTAGGGCAGTGACTGACCCGCCCTGTGCTGAGCACTGCTGAGGCCACACCTCAAATCCTGAGGTCATCTGTGGGCCCCTCATGACAAGAAGGGCATTGAGGGGCTGGAGTGTATCCAGGGCAGGGAACAGAGCTGGGGAAGGGGCTGGAGCACCAGAAGCAACAGGGGCTCAGCCTGGAAAACAGGAGGCTCAGGGGGGAACTTTCTCATTCTCTACAACTTCTTGGCAAAAGGTTGTAGCCAGGTGGGGGTTCAGCTCTGCTCCTAAGCAACAGAACAGGAGGAAATGGCTTCAAGTTGTACCAGGGGAGATTTAAATTGGATGTTAGAAAGAAATTGTCAAGCGTTGGAACAGGCTGCCCAGGGAAATGGTTGAATCATCATCCCTAGAGGTATTTAAAAGGGGTAAATGAAAAATTAAGCATAGATGTGGGACTTAAGGACATGGATTCATGTTGGACTTGGCAGTGCTGGGTTAACAGTCAGATTTGATAATCCTAAAGGTCTTTTCCAAGAAGCAATTCTATGATTCTATGATTTCCAGACATTGAAACATCGTTAACAAAAATTTTAATCTATCAAAACAATACAGACTATATTCATCACTAACACGACCACTTCACACGTGCTAACAGCACTTGTGATACAAAAGGGAGAAAAGCTTTGCAACTCTCAGACTGAGAGAAGAAATGTTAGATATGGTCTCTCAAAACTGAGACAAGATGCACACTCAGATAAAAAGTGATTGCAATAGTAAAACGTATTCATCCTCTACTCACAAAGCACTGGGAGTACAGTACTAGTAACAGGAGAGACAGAACACCACAATCAAGCCAGAATAAATCTGCATTTAAGCTAAATATCTACTTACTGCATTTCAAAGAGGCAATTCAGCCAGTGTAAACAGAAATCACATTCTGCTTTCCACTAGATCATAATCTAAAACCAACAGAAACGACCGTACACCACTGCAAGCAACACTGGAAGAACTCAAACCTCTCCTCATTGCTATTTCAAATGTATTATTCAAATAAAACCTACCAGATTACAAAAGCCTTTTTCCATGCAAAGTGACACAATAAATACAAGACTGGATTGCCGGAATGCAAGGGTGATTTTTGCAGGTAGCCTAACACACTAACACCTACAAGTATTCAGAATGTACCCACTGCTAGCACTTCCCAAAACAGCACTAAAACAAGGATTTTCCAGATGGGTAAAGTGATGGCACCATGACGAAGTCTGCACCACTACTTTTCACAGCATATTCTAGGCAATTCCCTCAGCCCTAAAATAAAATGGAAGAGTCTTCAGATTACCACTTTTTCAGTTGTCAGTCAAACACACTGGTTAACCAGTTATGGAAAACCAGATACACAGAAAAAAAAAAAAATCCACATAATTTCAGAATAATCTAAGCTTAAGAATGATGTACTTAAAAGTACAGTAATTCCCAATATATTGAAATAGTTAATCACCAGCCTATTTTCTATTTTTCTTCTCCAACTTTCCCCTTTATCACTACATAAATAAGCAAATAAAAGCAGAAAAAAAGAAGGTTTTAGCTTAGTTTTTAACAATGAATTTTTTAACAATGAACACAAGCTTAAATCCTCAGAACTCTTAGAACTTTTCTGGTCACTATGTCAAAATAAAAGCATAATTTAAAAAATACGGACCACATTCATAAATAATCCCATCTTTATAATCTTTTATATATAAGTTCCACATTTTCTATTAAATAGAACTGTCTCTCTTTCCAGAGCCTTGCAGTAGTTTTCTGAAAAATCTAAACAATTTCAACTTCAATAACTTTTATAATAATGCCTATGAACTCCTATTTCTCTGCTAAATGGAAATGGAGCTACCTAACCCAGCCATGTAATAAATAATTTAGCATCCATTATTAAAATGTCATATATCGCATGTGTGTTTTCAAAATATTTTCTCATAAATCTAGCATTCCAAGTAACCAGAGTTACTGCAAACATTTTATGTTTAGAGCCATGAAAGATGGAGCTGATATGACCTCTCAGATCTTATTTAACAAAATAACAGTATTCTCTGAATTGTGAGACAGTGCAGCCTTAAAACAAACTTGTTAATTTAATGATGACTGGAGCTTGGTTTCACATGTACTCTAAGAGCTGGTAAGATGGTACAGGAGCACACAGCCACTCGTCCATGCTGCACACCCTGGCCAGGGCAGATGGACCTTTGCCATCCAACCCCCTCCTGACTGCACTCCTATCCGGACATACAGGCTCCCCCTTGGGAATCAAATGACTAAACTGGGATGGGGACCAAGGGCACGAGAAGGAACCTCTTACTGGATTGACACATAATCCTAGATGGCATTTTTCTCATTTCCCTTGCCAGGAGAAGCAGCAGGACAGTTTTGACACAACGTGGGCCTTGCTGCCCTCAGCACACACAGTGGCTGCACTGCAGTTCCTGCCCGGCTCCTCGTGGCAGCAGAGCTGTGACAGCCCCTGAAGCCACCAGTGGGCCTTTTGTGCCAAGGCAGAAAATATCTCCCCATCCACAGGAGGCATAAAGTTATTTATGCATTATTTGTACTTTCATGTGATTTTTTTTTTCCTCGAATAGTTTTACCCAGTAGAAGGAAGAGGCAAAGATATTTTCTCATTTAAAAATGTGTTATAAGTCATAGGCCGTCATTCTAGTAAGTTTAAGGTATATTTATTTACTGGAAAATAAGTTTGCATGTATATTTAATGCAATTTGATACACATCAACATCTCTGTAACCCTGGACCTTGTGTCTCTCCAAGAACAAAAGCATTTCACTTCCCATCATCTCACTCAAACACATCATCTCAGTAAAAGGAATACAAATCTCCTGAATAGAATACATGCAATTAGGAAAACACACATGGCTGCTCATATAAGGCATGTCCAGAGATGTACCCACAGAATCCACCCTTGTTTGTTTCTCACACATTCCACTCCTCCCTAACAAGAGGGTGTGACAGAAGCAGGCAGAGGATGCAGGGCAGGGTTTACTGACGAATTTAGCAGAGGCTGGAGCAGCTGCTCATCCACAGCATTAAGTAAAATAACAAACAGCACTTGAAGGTGCAGGACCTCTGAAGACAAACCTTGCTCCACAGAGATCTCTCTTGCTCAACTATGCAACACAAAACACAAAAAACCTCCCCAAACAGTCCCCAGATCTCTAGGCAATATTCTACACCGCTTTCATACACAACCTTGGAATAAACCCAGTTGGAAATCATGGGGAATCCCTGATCAGAGGTACACCTACTTTCTGTAGAAATCTATGCAAATGAATAAACTGGTATCTTAAAAGCCTATAAAATGTTAAAACTGCCTCATATTCAAAAATAGTTCAGAGTTGTGGTTCTCAACCTGCAACCCAGAAAAAACCATTTACATAATCAGTTTATCAAGGCATATTTTTGAAGAAAATTTCCATTAAAGTTTGGAGTGTTATGTAATTACTACTTAGGAGAGGATGATATAAATATTCCTATCAAATGTCCTTTGCATTATTTATTTTAGATACTTAGATTTACTTTAAGAAAAAACAGTAAGCATTCTGGTGTCATAAGCTGACCAGAGATACTGTAAGTGCAGGTAAAGTCTTGGGGGACAAATTGCTCACACCATTTAATGCTGTAATTCACCCATTAGGACAATAACTTGAATTTTTTCATTTTGGTTTCCAAAATGCCGTTTTCAGGTTTGACATCAGGGAGAGAGAAGACAAGAGACTAGAGAACAAAGAACACTTTTCAACTGCATCTCTAATACCTATTTTTTATTTCAGCAGTTCTTATTGCTTGACTATTTTAGATCTATGCTAGAGTAACGTAGGCCTGGATATATCTTTCTAAGGAAAGAATGAAGAGGAAAAAGATTGAAATAAGGAATCCCAAATTTTCAAAGGGCCCTTTCTTCTAATCTAACTGCTTGGATAATGCGTCCAGAGTGGCATTTTGTAATGACAGCAACTTTCCAACAAATCAATAGTTATTTAATTCCCAACAAGCTCTCGAGTCCATTAAACCTGATTACATTCACCCATTTCAGTTGGGTGCAGTTATTTTTCCTACACCGGCACTTAATCTATAACAGGAACTTATGAGAACTTTCAAAAGCAATTTCAACATCAATCAGCATAGAGTGAAAGGCATGATTTGCTTGTAATTATTTATTGGACAGGATGGCAGAGGGTCTGACTGAGCTCCAGCGTCCGACCTTCACCCCCAAATCCTAATGGATATGAAGGCCTGCTGGATGTGTCTCACTGCATAAAAAGCAGCCTCAGCTCGCATGTCCCACAAGACACAGATTCCCAATACCTGATAACGACCACTGTGCAATGCTGTATTTCTATTTTAGACATATGTGTCTGGTATTAAGCCTGAAGTGAAGAACACTACCCACAGTCTTCTATTACTAAAGGGACCTATATGGAAAACCACCTGTTTCATGCTGTGATTGCCCCTCTATGTCAGCAAAGTGCTGGAGTAAAGGAGCACAATCAAAGTTTCCCTCACAGTTAATTTGACTCATCCCTAGCACAGCACAGAAATGCCCTGACACACCTGTGTCTCTTGACCCTGTCAATGCACAGTATCTAACAACTGCCACTGAGATGGTATAATTCTATCAGAGTTTAGAAATGTTGACTTTTCCTAATGTCTTCTAATACTGTAAACAACAGGATACTTATTGCTTAATTAGTATCTACACGATCTATTCAGAATCCCAAGTCTAGCAGAAGAAACTTCAGTAGCATCACTTTTTGATAAAAATAAAATAATAGCAAAAGCAAAGACAACTACAACAATCTGGTAGCTGCCAGCTGACTCCTAAATATACAGAACTTTTGCCCTGCAGCAAGATCTTACACCTTGAGGGCTCAAAGGAATTAATAGGATGTGTATAAATATTCTTTGCAGGTGATATATTTCTATACACACAAAATCACAACCCCTTTTTCATTCCGTGTGACACGTAACATATGAATTAATGCATATTTAACACCATTCCTATTTGCTGTGCTAAAACACTTAACCTAAACACATCATGGTAAGTTACTTTGTCTTCTGACCTGCCGTGGGAATGCTGACTCCCTCAGAAACCTAGAATGGATAGCAAATCCTCTGCCCTGTGGTCAACCTCGTGAAGCAAAGGCATGAATGTTAAACAGCAGACAAATCAATACAAGCAAATATAGCTCAACTACACCATTTATTCAGCCATGAGAGATGTCAATACACAGATTAGGGTGATCCATCTTTTTGATTTCCTACTGTCTTCTCACTGACTACATGAGAGCTTTTGCCTGTATTAAAAGTGTTTGCTTTCTCAACCATAAAAATTCCAATTATTGCTCTAAGTGCACTAGAGTTAAGTTGCTTGTTGGAAGCGGCCTTGCATTACCTGAACAAGTCCAGCGAAGTATGGTGCTGCCGGCAGAATCATTGGCACTCCATAGGGATGTAGCAAAACTCCTTGAGACGACAACATGGTTTAAGTGATAGTATTACTCCCACTAAAGCTAAACACATCAATTGAAAGTTAGGGGAAAATCTATATACCAACTTCTTCCAAACTCAGAGCTAGAACCAAATAACTTCTGTCAGGGGCAAAGCCCACATCAGCTGTAAAAAAAAGAAAAAAATTGACGTCAGCAACACTTAATGTTAAAATTTTCTTCAGAGACAACAGATAGAGACAACAGCTGCAAACCTAACTCTACCCAAAAAGGAAGGTGCTATTTTGGGAACAGCTTAAGTAACATGACTAGCCAACTACTCTTTACCAGTTCAGATTTTTAAGTACTAAACACATAGAGATCAAATTCTGTACAGATCTACTGATTAGAAATAATTTTCCTATCAGTTCTGGCATATACATGACAACAGTTACTATCAGGTTTATCATGATTGCATAATTAGACATTTCCCTGTATTTATAAGCTGTTAAACAATGTCCATGTGAGCGTTTACACTTCCGTCTGTTATACTGGGTATATACTCTGTTTTGATTCATTATATTTTTCTTGTTTGTTTTGAATATGTGAACTAACACAAGCTAATGACTTCTGTTAGTGTAAATTATATTTTAATGGCTTTTCCAACCTTTCACAACATCTATGCTGTTGAATTGATCATAACTATTTTAAAAGAACACATTTGCCCATTAGAGCATTTCAACTCTGTTCTCCGAATCAATTTACACTACTGGTGTAAGAGACAAAAGACTGAAATTTAGGCTGGTTTCCACCCTAAATCATAACAGATTTAACTTTAAATGCACTGCGTGCAGGACATTCTCTTCTGCAGCTCATTTTTACTTTAGACAGAACCAACTTAGTCATTAACACCTATTTTACGTGCTGTGTATCTTCTATTGCAGATGTAACTAATGACAAGAATTACAATTGAGCAAGACTTTTTTATTTCAGTAAAGAATTAGTCAGGTACTTACAACTTCATGTTACAAGTGAAACAAAAAAATATCTCCTACAGTCTTCGAATAATCAGGGTGCTTCACACCACTAATTTCAGCTACTTGATTTTGTTGCATAATTACTTTTCCAGAAAACTAATTGCAGACAAGATTTGATGTGATACTCAATTATTTAATGTCACATTTTGACCATCGTGGAAGGTTTTCAGTAATTGATTCTCGTGTATCACGGCGGCCGTGCTGCAGGGTTTAGAAATCTCCCTGAGCAGCTGCCTGCTGGCCCTCGCTGCTGCCAGCCTTACCCACTGCTAACTTTAGATGTGGAATTGTGACCCTCAGTGATGCTCTCTGCAGGAGCTGCCAATGAGGGCAGCAATTGTCACATGATGAAGTGATGTTTACCCCACTCCATCTGTTTCAAAACCACTTCACTTTTCTGTTGGGGATGATGCTGTTCTCACTGGTTATCTGACCATGCTTAGCTATAAATCCTATTTCTTGGTCTTTTCTTACCAAGGAAGAGAAACTCTGCAGTTTAATTATTAATCAGGCTGGCACATCATGGATTTTTTCAAAATATTGCCATAAATTCCAATGCAAAACCAGTCACTGACTTTCACAGAGAAATACTTAAACAAAAAGTATATATGAGAGAGCAAGTTGCAGTCACAACTCACTTAAAAATACTTACTTCCTAAAAAAAAAAGTTCATTTTAACTATTGCTTATTTGTTTCATCCAGTAGAGTGAGCTGCATTTGAAAAGAAAGCAGATTTCTTTCACCCAGGAATGGAGATTATAAAATGGATTCTTCAAGCTTTACTCAAATGACTCCAGTAGGACAACTGACATAAATACAGACTGTTAAATTGCTCTGTGAAATACCTAGCAGGTTTTTTGTTTCAGCATGTATATATTTGATAAGTTGTTAAAAAATCTGAGGAGGAAGATTTGTACAGGAAAGCGCAGGCTCAAGGGAAGCTTTTCTGTGATCTATTTTAGGACAGATTTTTTTGAACATTTTCTTTAATTATTTTGGCACCAGGCAACCTGCTGATGAAATTTCCTGATGACACAAAGTTGGAAGGTACTGTCAAGACTGGAAAGGATAAGGATATTACATAGAAAGAACTGCTAAATCTTATGGGCTGTTTTAATCGAAATGGGATGGAATTCAGTAATACAAAATGCAAGATCATGCTCCTCCTAATAACAGAAACTTCAGAGCTAAACTCCGGAGAAAGAAACGCAGGATCTCATTGCATCTGTTTAAAGAATTTGAGACGCTAGTGAGATGCAAATAGGAAAATTAGCAGTATTTCTTAATTTTAATTCTCAATTATTTCTTGGTTTCTTAGAGGTGCTTCCAACACAAAACAGTTCTCTTCATCCACATTAAATAGCAAAAAAAAAAGGTCAAAAGCAAATACAACCATTGTAGAGAAATTCCTTTTTGTGTTTGGGTGAATGGAACAACTATGTTGCAACAGAAACCTAAATTTGATTTGTTTATCCCAGCAAAGCAATCTGTGAATAGGGAAGAAAACAGTAGGAGGAAGAGACTGTTTAAGTTAAGGACAATCCTGACACTCTAAAAATCAAGAAAAACCTAGTTATGAATAAATTTAGACTGAACATATTTTTTCAAGTTGAGGGATATTTTTAAATATTTTGGTCTTGTCTAGTGAGGGTCTAGAATAGCCTTCCAAATCCACAGTAACAAAAAAGGGTGGCTTATAACAGAATATGATGGAAATAGCAGTGGTAGTATGAACTCAGCAACTTTCAGGAGGACAATTCCAGCCCTCTGCAAGCAGAATAAGCATTCCAGAATAACGAAAACATCAAATACCTAAGAAGCATTGCTTTTTTCTACATTGCAAATAGCAATACACAAAAACAAACGTTGAAAACAAACCGCAGTTACCTGTTTTAATGCAAGGACGCTTGGCTTGCCTCACTATAACAACATGCTTCTAAAAGTCTAGGTGTGGGGCACTCCAGATCCAAGCTCTGACTTGGTGGCTGGGCTCTGTGGTGATGTCCCATGTGTGCACCAGCTACCTAAGTTCGCACAAACCTCTGCGAATCAAAACCACAGAAGCACAACAGAGCTTTACTCGCGTCTCCGCCCTGTGCCAAGCTCAGAACTTATGCCAATGCCTCTACATCAGCTCCACCATTTTAGACCAACACATTTCCTCTCCCTCCCAGCCACACAAAAAGGAAGTTGCACTTGAGTTTTACAGTTCACCGTTGGTTAGTATCAATGGTCACTCCTGTTCCCCTAGAATATGTTGAATAAATGAAATTTGACCACTAATAGTGCTGAGGACTGAGAGAATGAGCCAGAAGAGTATTGGTAAAGCTGAGAGCTCTGTTTCATTTCAGCAGGACCTTTAGCATGATTAAGGTCAAGTATGGATCTAAACACTTCTGGGAGCACAAAGCCAGAATGGTCAGGATATGCACAACAAGCACGTCTCTGATGTCCCTGGTGGTGACAGCACCCATTTCCTGCTTGCTGCAGGTGCCTCCTCCCTGCAAAAAAATTAACTCTGTGTGTGGGTGGAAAAGGGGAGATCATCTATTTTAAACAACTATACAGCTTTCGTTTCCACTACGTTCTAGAAAATTATAATGCTGTAAGGGAAAAAAATGACATGTTAAGCCATTTTCAGTGTGCTCATAGAGGGTATATTACTTCCAGCTGTTCCCAAACCCTTTGGTTTCTTTCATTAAAGATTTTGAAGGATTTTCTGAAACTAAAAATTGATTTCAGCAATGAGAGTGGAAGGAAACAAGAAAAACACATGAACAGTAGCTTTATATGTAAAAAGTATATACACAAATAAAATGCACAATCTTATCAACTATGCAGAATTTTGCAAAAAGGCAGGTTTTATTAATGAAAAGATGCTTTTACAGGTGAAGAGCATAGATTAAGCAAGGTAGGGTAGGAGCAGAAGGTCACAAATTTTGTAAGTATTTCAGGCCCAGCAATCTAATACCAAAATCTCATGTTTTAGCACAGAACTGAAGCTACAGACAGGAGTGCTCTAATAGCAGTTTCATTGAAGGCTTGCTAAAAAGTCATTTAAACAGGAAGGAAATGGAGACTGCTGTACAGCACAGATGCATAGATTCAGAAATAAAACTAGATATATGCCTGAAAACTGGACGACACATTCAGGCAGAACATGAAAAATGAAAATGGTGCAAGAAAGATCAGAGTTTTAATCCCACCTGCATATAAGATGTAAGTGGCACATTAGACAATGACCAAAATACTTCCCCAGGCAAAAGAAGAAGCTTCAGTTTTGCTATGGTAGAAGGAGGGGGGGGATTACTTAAGCAACTTCCCTGGGGCCACAATGCCTGGAAAAGGCAGATCCCTGCAATGCAGTCATCAGCCAATCAATGATGTATGCTCTAATCAGATTCTGACAGAAGTAATCTATTTAGACCATCTTTCTGCCAAATAATTAATTCTTCTTAATGCCTGTATCTAGTTCAAAACACCACAAACAGTAGTTCTTCCAAATGCTTCAAATAACTGCTTAATAAATGCTTCCAATGAACTTCAAATAATTTCTGCTTCCTCCCTACACTGGCCTAACTTTCCTCTCTCAGCTCATAAATAATTCAGGTACCATTTTGGCACCCTCTTCAGAACTTATGCTATGTCATATTTAAATCTTTTAAGTTCATGTCTCCCATTTCTGACCACCCTTCCTATTGTCCAAATGCTCTCCATTTTCTCTTTAAGGTTTCCCAGTAGTTTTCTGGTGCAGGAAACCCCAAAACTGAAAGGACAAATTGGTTTCTAAGTCTCCCGATAATTTCCCTCATCCACGGCAATTTTAGATTACTGTCTCTAAAGAAGGATTACCAGACACCAGCACCACAGATGCTTTGAAAGAGAAGGTGAGCTGCTGTTGATTAGCATTGCCTGAGGTAATCTGGCATTAAAGGAAATATTGATAGGCAGAAAAAGCTGCCCTGCACATCTTCCCCTACCCTGCCAGCACAGCTGCTGGCACTGTTATAACTGCTGCACTTGTCTTCCAAAGACTATTCCCACCTTACTGCAAAAGCCATTTAGGGCCAAAGGCTCTTCAAGTGCACCAGGAGCACCATCCAGGCTTCCCTGTCCTCAGCTGCTCACTGTTCCCCTCTCCTCCACATGAAGAACGTGCAGGAGCTGCTCATGCCAGGTACCAATCCCCCAGCCAGCTCCTCTCACATGGAACAGCAGAGCCGAAACACAGCACGGATATTTCACCAACTCCTAGAGCAGAAAATGTCACCTATATAAACCAAAGGTGTTTGCTGGTTTCATACTGATAACCAGCATGGCAGACATCCTCGGAGCTGTTTGAGTTTATTAAGCACCTCAGTTCAAACTAGAGAATAAGACAAGGATACAGAAACTGTTTAAAACTAGGAGAAACCACCCTTTTCAAGCATGTGGGATACAGCATATTTAGAATTAACAGATTGTTCTTCTGAATTTAAAGTTTCCATTTAAAAATTACATTAACATTTAACAATTACATTAGCTCTTAGGAGCACATTAAAAACTAGCAGCAGGTCAAGATGAACCCAACTGATTCTTCAGTCAGAAAACAACATTTCAGTTCCACTGAAGTTCAAGTTTTAGCCTTTTTCTTCCAAATATTCAAAGATGGTAAGTTTGGCGATTTCAAAGGTAGATAAATAATTACATTCTTGCCAAACACAAAAGCTTCAGACAGAAGCAAAAACTTGAGAAATATGTTTGGGAAACTATCTGGAGTCCTAGACAAATTAAGGCTGTTGCCCTGTAGGTCAATTGGCCTTGCAACACTTGAAGTAGAGTATTTCAGTAAATGTTGGTTTCTGAGTACAAAGCCAATCCTTTCTGTCTGGTTTCAACTTCCTTTCTTATTGTCAGTGCTGTGTACTGAGGCATGGGCTGCTGTAGCCTCTCACTGGCTAAAGAATGGCATGTTTACTTGGCATTTCTTTTGGAGTGCTCCCATAAAGATCACTTACTTCTTTCTCTGCCTGCACTGCCCCAAAACACATCCTTTTATTACCTTTATCCAGTACTTGTCATCCCCTTCAAAGCCTCACTTCAGCCTATTCCTACCCAAGCTACTACTGTCAAGAACTCAAAGATTAATATCCTCTCTGTCTTGCCTTGAATATTGTGCTCCTTCACTTCCTAACCAAACTCCAAATGGCATTGATGCTTTCTCCTGAAATTGCCTGCTACCAGGTAAGACCCTCTCTAAACATCTATGAACATTCTCTTCTGGGCCATAAAACCTCCTCTTGCCAGAATATCACACAAAAACACTGACTGGGGGATGAACTGACTGTCCAGTGGTATGATGGCCAATATCCCTGTTCCTCTGCAGGTCAACTGTAATTTGTATCCATCTCTGATTGTAAATTCCTTTGAAGAGAATTGCATCTGGTACAAGAAGATCACCACAATGACAGCAATATAACAGAACACACATACACACACTCTTAAAAGATACACATCTACTTATCTGGCCGTTTTCCAGAACTCTTAAAGGCAAGGCTTGCCCTCTTCTACATCTTGGAAACCCTCACTCCCTGCTTAGACTGGATTTCTAAAAGATAAGTACTTGTCCCCTGAGAGCAGGGAGAGTGACTTACCCTTCAGAGAGTCACAAGACACATTCACTTACATAGGTGATAAATGTATGCTAGAGAGAAGCAGCAGGTTAAAACTGGAGTTAAGGGATCCCTCTGTGCCTGGACTTGCCTTGGGCTAGCACACAAACGTAAGGACCTGTCATCAGCTCTACATATCAAGGCACAAAAGCCGAGAACAATCCGTGAACAGCTACTGTCTGAAAAAAAACCAAAACAATCAAATAGCTATAGGTGTCTTTTAACTTAGCTGGCACTATCATCCCAATTAGAAAGATTCTGGATCACAACCACATTATTACCCCAGCATTTATGTCAAAATTAAAGCAGGATGAATCTGAAAACTTCAGTTATTTCATGTGCTGTGCTCTGCACTAGGAAAAAGGATGAAATTGGACTGCAAGGTGTCACACAGAAAAGTCTCCTAAAGCCACAAAAAGTAGTGGAACACACCTCCATGGGCCTGCACAACTCTGTGAAGACAGCTCCTCTGTGTGCCTCCAATTGTCCTGGTTCACTCAGAAAAGTTAGCTGCAGAACTGTGGGGAAATACTGTTGCTTTAAGTACCAAGAGTTGATTTTGACATTCAGACATCACAACTTACGGCACTGAGATGTGTTACAAAGTTCTGCACATTTTTTCTTCTGCCTTAGTGAGCACTGCATTGTTTTCCTTCTCTTGCAGAGTTCCATGCTGGCTTTTATTACATAACTCTTATCAGCTGGATAGCTGTACCAAATCACTTGAATTTTCCCTGTTGGCCCTTTTGAGAACACACTCTGTCCCATCTCCAGGCTACTTCAGATATCTTTCACTACTCTGCTCTTAAGATTATCTGCATTTTCTAAACCAGCTGAGATTAGCCTCCAATCTATGAGAAGTTAAGCAGCTTAGAAAATTTTGAATGAAACATAGAACACTTTCAAGACCTCATACTTGTTTGATATTGTGCAGTTACATAGACTAACTACTGAAAATTATGTACATCTTCCACAAATGATAAGCAGTATCACATAGATCTTGAATAGAATCTCAGGTTGTATGTATATGTATTTCACAAAATATGCATTAGAATCATACTTGCATACATCTTCCTTAATCTCTCATTTATTCTTCCCCTTTGTGTGCTGAATACAGGATGCCCAACAAATACGTATTTTTGCATGTATTTTGTCAGCAGGTAAGAACAGGTTGTAATCTTCCCCTTAGGGTATATTCATTTGCAAATAGAGCCCAGCAGCAACAAAAACACTTTTTCTTGCAAATCAGGAGCAGACTGACTCTAACCAATACTCATTCCTAACAAATCCTAGTGATACACCCAAGCCATGCCATGAGAGCTCTTCATCCATTCCACACAGGATTTTGGGCAATATCTGAGCATTCAACCAGTCTCAGTATCAGTTCATGGCCATATTCTTAAGGGCACCAACCAACACCTCAAAGAGGATCTCAGGAATAAACCCCTGTGTTGTTGAAGAGATAAACCACCTGCCTGTCACTGTCACATCCCAGGCTTTAGTTGTGTGGAGATGACAGAGATGACAGTCACACATTTTTATCGCCAAATCTGATCAAACAGACTTTTCTTTATTAGTGTAGCCAGGCTACTCTAACTACTGTATCACAGGAAGCTATGACTTCTTCTTGACCCCAATTAGCACATTCATTATTCATCAAAGTACAGTTTTCATTTGCTTCCCTTGGGAACAGCAGAGTATCACTGTGAGGATCTTTCAATACAACTTCACCCCCTTAATACACTCAGGATCTGCTGACAAGTAACAGCTACTTATTCCCCCGAGTCAAGCTCATATTAATAGGAGTGCACAGTGAATCATGAGATGGTATTAATCCCTGCCGCCTGCCTGTATAAATACATCATTCAAGCACCCCACCATGCCAAGTGCTGTGGTTTGATTGCAGAAACCAGCAGAGGGTAGATATCCTAAGTGAGCAGGGTGCCTTGGAGAAACAACCAATTCAAACTTCAAAAATAATAAAGACCCTATAGGTCTTTAAAGGGTGCAGAGGGAATTTCTGTTCCCTACTGACAAGTTTCATATTTTCAGGAGATAAAATACAAAGACTTGAAGGCATTAGACATAATGTAAGCCATAACTCAGCTCTACTCAAGACACTGGCAATAGTTTAAGTACTAAAGTTCAGCCAAGAGCTAGAAGCAAGGAGCATCTAAGGCAGGCAGGATTTGGCTGAAAGCATTAGAAAGCTCAGCTGATAGGAAGTTTGCCTCCAAATCTGAACAGCAGAAAGTTAAGAAAGCTTCTTCAACTTCAATGCTACTTAATATCTGAAGTCAATTCAGTCTCATAGATATTTGCTAATGCACATGTTTGGAGACACACCTAATCCCACCTTCAGCAACTCAACACCACTCCTAAACTCAGTGTGGGGTCTTACACTTGGCCTATCCAGGTCAAGCTAAAACCTGGCTTTCCCTGAGGTGGGTCACATCTCTTCTGCCCCAGTCTGAGGGTCTGTGAAATCCATGTCAGTGGGATTGCTCTGGTACTCTGCAGGCACCTCTGTGCAAAGAGCTGGTACACAGGAGAATTAATTTGGAAGAAGAAAATTCCCTGGATTAAGTTTCAAGAAATCCTCCTGGTAACACAGTAAATAGCTCTCACCTGAAGGAATCACATCATGTGTTTACTTTTCTCCCCTCCTCTAAGACCTATTAAAAATATTCTACTTATTCATTACACATTCCAGTCCTATGTATTCTTCAGCAATCACAGTGGGTACAGAATTCATGGAATACTTCATTTCTAATGATGTCTCTCACAACTTTCCCAGGACAATGTAAAGCTAGGGAGATCATGCTACTGCACAGAATAATAGGAGAGAAAGCACCTAAGATCAGAAAACCAGAACACTGCTGTTCCAGTGCCAGATGGCAAATCCTTTCCTGTCACACACTTATTTACTTTTTGTCAATTCCATTTGATATTAGAAGCGAATAGAGAAAGAATGGCCTTTTTAATCTCACCTTCATTTACGTTTTAATCAGCCTGTGCGAGTGCCCTTGGAAGGGACCAGCAAAGGACTGAGATAAATTTGTGCAGAGAAGGACAACAGAAAAGGATTATTTTTACTGAAATCAGTGCTTTAGCAAATACTCAAGTTATTAGGTGGACATTAGTAAGATTTTTATTGCAAGAAATAAGACAAAGAATAAGTAGTCTTCTAAGATCTCAGAAGCTGTCAATTCTCCTGCAGTGCAAGATCAGGGGATAAGACACCAAAAATTGAACTCAAACTCTAACTGAGAGCATCTTACTTTCTCTCAAAAGTTTTTCAACAGTGTTTTTCTCCTAACTGAATGAAACAGAAATTAAACATCTGATACTATTTAGTAAAGAGCTAAACCAACAAAACACATGTGACTGAACACCAGGAACAAATAAAAAGAAAGAATGCAATATTCCTCTCAGGTGCTCAACAAACATGAACTGTACAGGAGGTACATAAGACAGACCTGACTTTTGCACATCTGGATTATAAATGCTATTATTGGAACATCTCTCTTTCATTGCACTGACAGAAAAGTACTACATAGCTGCTTCTACACAACTGTCAGATTTCAGGATAATTAATGAGGCAACTGGGAGTAATGGACTCTTACAGAAATTATTTTCAAAGGTTTTTATAATTATCTCTTTTTTGTCTTAATTATAGGTCTTCTTCACAGCCTCCTTTTCTTGGATGCTTGTGTGATCTGGTACTACTGCCTAACAATATTTGTGTTTTTCCACCAATCTATTTGGCCATTCATGGTCAAAGAGCTAAATTTCCGGATTTATCCTCAACCCTTCAGCCCTAATTAGCCCTTTAGGGTCACACGAAGAAAACACTGAAATATTTTGTGGTCCACAGCCCTAACTCCTTGTGAAGCTCTGAGAGTAAGCAGTGTCCATCACTCTCACAGATCAGAAGCTGCCTGCTGTAACTCAGCTTTAATAAAGCTGAAAATAGCTTTCCCTTGGAGTTTTTATAAAGCAGTTGCAAAGCTCATTTTCTTCTGGAAATGGGGACACACAACTTGTACAGTTTTAATGCGAATAAACATTTAAAACTATTCTTGAGCAAAATATACAAGAACACACTGACAATGCACATTCACTGTATGATGCATCAATTTCACAGCAAAGCCAAGGCTAACACTCTCAGCAGAAGTCAACAGACTGATCTACTCCAGCAGAAATTCTAATCCTGCTTTTCTCACCCAGGAAAATTTATGTCAGAATCACATGTCAGAAGAAAAAGCCCGGGAATGCTCCATTCCCATGGAGGCTTCTGGAGACAACTGCCTGGGTTGTTTGGTCACACACAAACAGAAATGTTTGTTTATAATGACCACTTCCCAAGAGACACACCCCACCAAATTTTGTAATAGATATTACAGAAAATAAAAAAGTAAACCCATAGTTCTGGAAACACCTTGAAAACAAAGTTCTCTACAGAGAGCAGTACCCCGGCATTCCTTCACTTCTCACAAAACTGTAATTAGAAGTTCCTGTTTGAGTTTCCATTTGCCAAAACTGCAAGATCAATTGTCCACATCCATTGAGGAGCATCTACTGACACTTGAAGGGACAGATCTGAAATCCCTGTTTCAATTCCAGGTAGGTGAGAAGGAGATGACAAAGTATTTCTAGCAAGCCCCTGCAGTAAAAAAAAAAGTGAAGAATCTTCATTCTATGCTAAAAATTATGTCCATTTTGCAAAATGACATTTCAACAAGCACCTGGAACACCACTCCTACCTGCTGGGATAAAATTTTCCAAATAGCTATGCTTTTTATAAATTTTTTCCTTTGAATTAAATTCTGCATGTACATAAAAGGGATAGTTTAGTTCATAGAATCATAGAATGATTTGGCTTGGAAGGGACCTTAAAGATCATCCAGTTTCAATGCTCCTGCCCTGGACAGGGACACCTTCCACTAAAGAAGGTTTGCCAGAGCTCCATCAGCCTGACCTTGAAATCCTCCAGGGATGGGGCATCCACAGCCTCTCTGGCCAACCTGTGCCAGGGCCTCACCAGCCTTACAGTAAAAAAGTTTCCTCCTAACATGTTCTGTAAACCTACTCTCAGTTTAAAATCATCCCCCTTGTCCTGTTACTCCATGCTCTCATAAAAAATCGCTGTCAATCTTTCCTGTAGGCTCCCTTCAGGCACTGGAAGGCCAAAATTAGGGCACCCCAAAGCCTTCTTTTCTCCTGGCTGAACAATCCCAGTTCTCTCAGCCTGTCCTCACAGGAGAGGTGCTTCAACTCTCCAATCACCTCAGTGCCACCTCTGGCTTTGCTCCAACAGGTCATAGAATGGGTCAGGCTGCAATGGACCACAGTGGGTCATCTGGTGCCACCTCCCTGTTCCAGCAGGGCCACCTCAGAGCACAGGGCACAGGAGGGTGTCCAGATGGTTCTGGAATAACCCCAGTAAGGGAGACTCCACACCCTCTCAGGGCAATCTGATCCAGAGCTGGATGCAGAACTCCAGGTGGGGTTTCACCAGAGCAGAGTCTATGTTCAAAGGATTTTGAACCACCTTATTCCAATGGAAAATCTGCATTCCTAAGTCAGGCTCATTGGATGAACAACATTTCCAAAGCCTCAGAAGTCCTGCTGTCAGAAGCAACCCCAGCAAGCTGCAGCTCTAGAACTGTGGGCAGGAGCAGCTCAGGAGCCGTGAAAATACTACAGACTCACGTCCTCAAACATTTTTAATAGGTGACTTTCTGCAATGATAAAAGCTACAGAAAGTCTAATTTTAGGATCTGTTCATCATTTGTGTCTGGAACATTTTCTTCTACATTTTATTTTGAGGCAAAAACAAATCACAGGCTGGGTAGTTGCAATCTTTCAGTGATTTGCCTTAATGCATCCAGATACAGTATTGTGGATACCAGTGTTACATAAAGAAACTCCAAACAGTTGACAGGTACATTCAAACAAAACAGAATTAAAAGGAGATAAGCACACAACCAGTTCTCCATCAGGGAATCCATTTGTACAAAAGTCAAGTTCTACAGAGACATCTCCCTGCTCGTACAGTACAACTTCCCTTGCCCAGGGAGCACTGAGGGATGTTCTGCCCTAAGATCTAAGAGGGTCAAAGCAGTTTGAACCTTGCATTCCCCAACTGATGCTTTGGTAACAGCATAAACTTTTAGTCAAAAATAGTTCAAGATACCTAATGATGTCTCTGTAATAATAGTTTGTCAGTAGCTGTTTCAGTAATAAATGAAAGTTAATGCATGTTTCTAATTTCTGTATTAGCATTCACAACTCAGATGCATTATTCCAATATGAAATGTATGGTGAAATCAAATTAGTAGTGAGAAAATCAACTTGAGCCACAGAGAAACTAGAAATTCACCGTTAAATAAAAACTGTCGAGGATCATCACTTTGAAAATGGAATAACATATATTCAACCAAAATAAAAGTTTAGTGTGCAAATACTAGATGACTAATTACATCATGTACCTTTCCAAAATTACATAATATGGGTGCAGCTTATTTCCCTGTTTGCTGTTTGAAAAATAGATTGTTTAATAACCCATCAAAGCTATCTGTAAACCACGGCAACAATAGAGCAGATGTTGACTGTTGTCTTGTGCCTCACAGACATAATTAAATACAATGAAACACTCACGCACCCAAATAATGGAGGACAAACAAATACAGCAATGCTGCTCTATAAACATAATAAACCTCATTTACTGGGCACCTGCCTTATATTAATCTGTGATATTTAAACCAGGGAGGAAAACAGAAGAAGGTATTTATTTGCCTGCAGACCACAAAAACTACAAATAATTCCTCTCAGTATTAAGGAGCTGTAACTTCTGCAATCCTGATCCTCACATTCTTGACTTCCACAAAGCTCAGAGGGAATCACCTTTTCTACTGTGACCAAGCCAGGACAGGACAGTTGTGTTTTCTGGACAAAAAGGTACCTGAATTTATGACTCTGAATGATCCAAACAGGCTAAAACACGTTGTGCCTGCTGCGTAATAGTGTCTTAAGATGCCCGTGGAAAACCAACTTCCCTGTGACTGCAAAACACATTCTCTGCAATTATTTCCTATCCTCTCTCCCAGTCTGCTTTCAAAGAGGCGATGGAAAACAAAGATTAGGTCCCATAACTATCCAACCAAGTGGTCTTCTGCTAGGACAATGTCCCACAACATTATTCAATACTCTAGTTCAAATCAAAATTTCAGAGATTTTTAAAAAACATCCTTCTTTATCTTCATTTCTATAATCAAATGTAGATACATATTTTTTTTCATAATATCAGTCTTGCTCCACTATTTGAAAAGGATAATTATGTAAATCAATACAAAATTAAGTACCTAATCCTGCAGTTGCTATTAAGAAACAAAGTTTCCAGGCAAAATAGCAACTTCAAAAATTATCACTCATGTATGGTAGAGTAACACTGAAGCTTATTTTTGCTAATAAAAACAAAAATTATCTTAAAGTGATAATATTAAATAAGTGTTATTATTTGGGGTTTCTTTTAGGTAAAGAATATAAAACTGCTTTCCTTACAGCAAATGTATTTTACCTTTATATTTCATTTAGTTATTTCTAAGAAACAAGACAGAATATAATGTGATCTGCATCTCTTTATGGTAATAAAACCATGCTAGTTCCCCTTCCATAGACAACACCATAAAGCATAAATCCAAATGGAAAACAAATGGAAGTATAATGCCACTGTGAAGCAAACCAATCAACCCTAAAACAGCTGAGATAGATCTCATCCAGGAGTTCATTCATTCTTTATAGAAAAGAAATGAAAATATTCCTAGGTGTATCAGATTAAAAAAAGAAAAAAACAACCACCCTCAGCAGCTCTGAAAGGTTGTAAAGCACTAAATTCTTTTGATTTATGAGGCAGCGTCCACTGCATTGAGCAAAACAACTCAGCATGCCAGGACCCTTTTCCTTGAAATTCCTTTATTAACAGAGCCCGGCTCTGCGAGTGAACAAAAGCAGTGGTGCGGGGTGTATAAATCATTAATACTCTGCTGTGCAATGGCTGAATTTCCTGTGTGAGCTGGGAAGCCTTCCTGCACAACAGGGATTTTGGGCTTGGAATTGCCTGCTATGAAATGTACTTCATCATCCGCTGTGTTTGACGCTTCCCAATAGCTTTGTACTTTTCCTCTCTTTTTTCTCCCCCAAGCCCAGCAACTGCAATAGAAATTTACTGGATTTTACGTCTGCAAATAAAAGGAAGAGAAATGCAGGAAAGGAGCAAGCAAGCCCATTTAGAAACAGAATCCTTTTGCCTTTATTTAAAGACAGGTTGTGTGCAAATAACATCCAGTACTGACAAATTAATTTGGCATTTTAATAATTTTTAGTTTACCACTCTAAACTGAAAAAAGGAAAATACAAAAATCCCATCAAAGAGGGTTTATACCTAAAAAGAAAAAGAAAATCAACTATCACAAAAAATGTGACTCCTCTCCAAATTAAGTAATTTTCTATTGGTGCACTTATTTATTTATTTTAAGAGCAGGCAGGAAGAAGGGCACAGGAACTCCTGAACTCCACTGTTTCAGTGGTTTTACTTTTGTTGCATCAAAAAACTTTCCAAAGCACAAAAGACAATTCCACGTGCACATGCCAAGCCTGGTATTCCAAGTGAAGCTGGAAGAGATGGCATCAAAGGGAAAGGAAAAAATAATCCAAGTCCCTTGGAATTGCAGTTTGTGAATGCTCCTGCATTTTTGCAGCAAGACATGCTGAACTTGGGTAGGGAATATCAAAACTACTTATCCTGCCTCTGAAGTATGTGCAATACAACAACAGCAAAGCTGAATGTTTTCCCAAACTTTGGGATGAAATAGCAAATAATCTTTATGAAACATTCTGTGCTAAAATATTCTTTTTGGGGCTCGACTTGGGAAAACCAAAGAGCATGACAGACTGAGGAATGCTGAAAAAAGCAGTCTCAAACCATATGCTACCCATCAGGGAAAAGGACAGACATTACAAAGGTAACTGAGGATCCCATCAGTGTTCCAGCCAGGCCAGAGCACAATTCCAAAAGTATCCAGCATCAGCGCCCATGACACACATTCATCGCGGTCTGAGCCGTAAATATTTAAGACACTTGGAATGCTGCTTTGCAAAAAACTGAACAAGCTGAAGTCGGAATGGGGAAACATTCCAGTGGGCCATTTTACACTTCTGCAGCCATCCAGCAGACTCGGAATTACAAGAATAAGCCTGCAATGCATGCAGGAGTCCTCTGCATTACACAATAATGACATTCTGAACGGAAATAAATGAAGCCCTGCAGTGCTATTCTGTCAGCTTTTGAAAGTAAATAACTTCACTTCTGACAAGACAGAGACATTTTTTTTCCTCCTCCTGCCACAGAGCATTAATTGAGCCATGCAGCCATGTAACATCCCAGAGACAGGTCTAATACATGACAAGGAAAAAAGCTTAAGGAGGGGACACTCATGGACTATATGGGCTGCCTAAGTTCTTTTCACCCCCAGATTTTCACACTAGCTCTGTTTTGGCAAAATCTTCTTCTCAGGGAGAACTTGTTTTTGCCTCCCTTTACAGTGTTTACTTTAACTTATTTCAAAGAAATACTTAAATCTCACACTGTTTCATGAAAGATTGTACTTATCATAAGCTTATATTTTAAAACTTCTTAACTTTCATTGTTTGTAAATAAAGTTTCATGCCCATAATCAATATCTGTAATTAACTATTTCATGTATACAAGACTTACTGTCCACAACAGAGAGAATGATTATTGCTATAGAACAAATGCTATGAGAAGCAAAACTAAAGAAGTCAACTTCAGAACTACATCATAATTATAATAAATATTAGTGCAAATCAGTAAGGAATTGAGGTAAGGCATATTAGAAATATAGGTATATACACAAACCACAAATATGAGATACAGTATAAAATCAATGTGCAGTTACAAAAAAAATCATATTCAAGATGTTATAGTTAGGAAGAGCAACAATTTCTGGTGCATTTTGAAATAAAGGGCTAAAAGGTAAATTCAAAGATGGTCTAAGATGAAAGAATTTGCATTCTTATTCATGAGTACCTGAATATCTTAAGTATCTCAGTTTTGAAGTACCACAGAATTTCTTATCTGGAGGAAAAAGTAAAAATCAGTGACTCACTGTGAACAAAAAATAATTCACTGAACACTTCAGTTCTTTCTACAGTATCTAATTTTGATTCTGCCTGTGTTCAACACAACGAGAGAGAGCAGGATCAAAACACTGCGAGATCTCTCCACAGCTGGAGCCTGCTCTAGTGCAAAAGACCAAAGGCTCAACTACAACCAGTCAGGATAGCACAGACATTAGATATGCTATTTTCTCTAATTAAATTCACTGGGCTGCTGCACTGACAGAGTGGGAGGGGAAGCAAAATGTAAAAGAAGTCAATGGTGCTGCACTAGGCAACTCTGAGGGAAATGAGCAATACCAGCAAGGAAATGACAGCAGGTTCTCAGGAGAGCTCTTGCACTACACATCACATTTTAAAACTGATAAATCAATCGCACATGCACCTTTAAAAGGCAGGAAAGCTTGAAGGATTCTTGGAGGGTGTTGACTTCTCCTCTTCACCAACATTATTCTAACTCTATAAAACAAGGTGATAAATTCCAGTGTCACAGTTTTTATCACTTTCATTTATACCACCTATTAAATACTTCAAAAATAATTTCAGCAGGACTAATATTAACATGATCGTAGTACTTATTTACCAACTCAGAAACACACACATTGAAAACCAAAAAAAAAAAAAAATAATCAGTCTAGTTGTGAATGGCTATGGTCAAAAAAATCTAAAACTGAAGTATCTACTGGCTGCCCTGAGAAAAACCCCTGCTTACATAACCACCAGACACTTCCCTTGGCATAAAATACCACACCACTTTTTTTTCCCCAGAAAATATTCATCCATATACATATTTAGCAAATATAATGAATGGGGATAACTTACAAATAGCTCAACACGGAATAACCAGGCATCCCTTTTCAGATAAAGTGTTTTAAAATGTTCGAAGAGGTCACTTAGAAAAAAAAAACAATGCTTCTAAGCCAAAAATATTCACCTGCTCCTGTCACATGGAAGCTCCTTTGCAACTGCTCTTGCTCTTATAGTCCAAAGCAGCAGGTAACCTTCTTAACAGATTCTTCTGGTTTGTTGAGGGGTCTTTGTGTTTGGAGTTGGTTTTCTTTTTTTGGTTGGGGTTTTTTACCCCCCTCCTTCTAGTATTTAAAGAGGAGAGTACTTCACTAAAGCACCTCCTCTAGCTTTTGTAAGAGAATGACCTTGTTTGACAAGGCTGGAGTTAAATGCCCCAAACTAGCTCTTATTCAGAAAGAGAGCTGCTACAGCACTTGATCTCTAAGCCACTTCTCATTAGCCTCTGGAAAACAACAGAGCAGCTCTTGGGAGACAAAAGATATGTAAACATGGAAATTGGGCTTCAATCACAGGTGGAGTCACAAACACCAGCTCTCGAGTTTATTGGTGAATACCAAAAGAACTTATTTACCCTGATCAGGATAAATCAAGACATCATTCCTGAAATCCACATTAATAGCACTACTGGATGCAACAGCTGCACTCCCACCTTTTAAGGTCTGTTTCATTCATACACTAAAATTCCCTCAGAGTGCCACAGTGCCCCCTTAGGTACAAACGCATCCACAGGATATGGTCTCCAGCATGGCAGTTCCTTTTTTCTTTTAGCAGAGTGCTATAATTTGTCTGACACAGCACAGCCTTTTACCCTACACATATGAATAAACAAGCACTGTGTTTCTCTTGGGGCAGCGAAGCTGGTTAAATGAAACAGAAAACCCTGAAAATATTGCCTACCCTCAGTCCATCAGCTACTGGACAATTATTCAAGGCCCAGCTGTAAGAAAAACAGATGGTGAGTGAGCATTAGTACCGTGGACTTCTTTGCACTCATGCAGTCATAAGCAGAGGTTGTATGTTCTCACATGAAAATTGCCATGAAATAGCAGAGAGAGGAACAAAATCGTGCAAAGACTCCAATTTATAAGACAACAGATGCTTAAAATTTTAAAGAACTAAAGTCAGATTAACTGATTTTACAGGAGAGCCACAGCGTGAGTACTATAAATGGACTAGGGCAAAGGCAGTGTTCTCATGATTGGTTTACACTGTGTCACCATAAAACATCAGTTATTGAATTCAACTGACATACCTGAACCTTTGAAGAGTCACCAAAATATAAAACGCAAAAACTGGATACTTAGAGCTGTAACTGCAATGGTGGCATTCAGCAGTTGATGTGCTTTTGCTCTATTAAAAAAAGTTAACCTGTATCTGGGAACTGTTTGAATTGTTCATCCATTCACTTCTTTACACAATTTTAGCACAAAGATTACCTGTTCTAATCTTTATTCCATTATTGACACTATTGACATCAATTGAAAATGCTACCAAATACATCAACATTGAATTAAGCCATGAAGAAACAATGTCATAAAAAGTCTTTCAGTCTCCTATAAATCATCAGATCCAGAAGCATGACATAAGTAACTGAGAGGGGAATTCAGCTTTTCTCCGAAGCCATAATGCTTAAGGCCCAAATAAAATTACACTAATTTACCATGTAAGCAGTAATAGAATAGCTAGGGTAGAGATGGAGGTTTTGTTGGTTTCTGCTTTGTTTTCATGGTGGATTCTTTTCATCATTGATATGAGAACTGTACCATGAACTACTTTGTTAAGGACAGAAAAGGTTTATATTGAAGTTTCAGTTCAATTGTTTTCGATCCGTGAATGTCCACCATGAGCAATTGCTCCATTTAAGAGGAATTACCCTTTGTACAAACCACTTCACTATTTAAAACAAAGCACATCTATCATCATTAAACAGAAAAAAAAAAATTACCAATTTTAAAATAATGACAGCAGCATTGTACACCATGACATGGAATATTCCATGATGTTTCAAAAGAACAGTTTGTTTTGTCACTTTACATGGAAAACCCCAACAGAATAAGCAGGAAAACAGACCACAGGAAAACATCAGTTAACAGAGCTAAGTCTCCATTAAGATACCCCAAATCCCAATTTACCAGTGGTAGACATTTCACTGCGAAAATTACTTCAGGCCAGCGTTTGATGTAAACTCGTGATCAGAAATTGGGTTTTGCAATGATGTGTCATATTAAGGAGAACATGCATGCAGCTGTTTCTAACCCCGTGAAATGTTACCAAAAGAGAGGGTGCACCACAAATGCAACTTCCCTTCTCCTGTATCTTTAAATATTGGCACTAAGGAAAATTCTCACTCAAATGCATCCACACTTTCCCAGTGACCCTGCCCTTACAGTGACGCAGTGCAAACTTCCAAGGCAAATCCCCATGTTCTCCCTCTGTTTATTGCTGCCACTGACACAGTCACTTTGGTCTTGATGTTCTTTGAAAAGTCACTCTGGATTCCCATAGTTAGAACCATCTTATTAAGAAAATGTCCACATAACTTCAGACCATTTCAAACAACTCACTCAGAAGCATTCTTCTGTTTCTGTTGGCTTTTTCAAGTGAATATCTTATTGAGAGTTAATCTATAACATGACCTAGGCCTCTGTCCTTTATTTATTTTCAACTTTTCTTTTCAAGAGTTAAGCTCAAAATATTTTTAGGTAAAGCATCCTCCATGCATAAACTGTTTTCAAAAAAAAATCAGTTCCTCATTTGGCTCTTGAAATATTACACACATGTACAAAGTGAAAGATATCAGAGCAAATGCTCAAGTTTCTAACCCTGGAAAAAGTAGTAGAGCACTTCTGTAGTACACTGTGGAAAACATTTATCCTAAACAAACTGGCCAAGCGATGTCACTTGCACAAGTAAATAATGGCCAATTTTAAATGACTACCAAAGCACAGATTTTCCCAAATGATTCATTCAAGCTCCACACAAAACCAGCAGCCTCATGGCTACGAGGATAAATAAATATTTAGTGACAATGACTGGCTTGCCCATCTCGAGAAGAATGTAATGCCTTTCACAGTCTTTCAAGAAAGACATAGCTCCAATCGTAAAACTCACATGTGACAGAATACCAATGTAGATACACAAAAATAAGAATAATTATCTTCATAAGTTCTAAATAGGCAGCAAAGTTTAACAACTGAGAGCTCAGTTGTAATACAGATGTCTGAGTTCATTTTAATTGAGGTGCCAGTGAGCAGATATATCTCAAGTGCAATTTTTAGAGAGGAAAAAAATACTTGATAGCTTCACATAATGTCTATTTACTGCTGGTCACAGGTTGCACAGGCAGGGGGGATTCACTAGTTATTAAGTTGCCACACAAAGCTTTTAGGTCACCTGTATTTAAGATAGACAACTTGATAGAGAGAGAAAAACGTTTACAGTTTCACTGAAATAGTGATATTTGCAATAAACATACAAACCAAGTCTTTTTGTTGGTTTGCTCTAAACTATCAGGGAAAAAATAGAAAAAAAACCAAAAACAAGTAGACTGTCATGGTAGAAGTTTATCAATGTTTTTCAAAACCAAACAACTTGTTATTCCTTTACAGTTTAAAACCAGAACCATGTTATATTGCTTTTGCAGGTGATGTCAACTCAGTCCTCTCTGCCTGGATAATTTTAAGATAAAGTAGCACTTTATTTTGAGATAAAGTAGTAACAGTGCTACTTTACCTCAAAAGTAGTAATGCTTTATCTACATTTCTAAAGAAATGCTTAAACAAATGCATAAAATGAGATCGTATGAGAATTAAGAACATGATTATCTGACTCTCTAGGAATTCAGAATAACTAAAATCCCAACCAGCAATCAAAAGAAGCAACAAGCACAGAATTTTGAACCTGCCACAATTTTCATCGCAAATTTAGCAGACTTTTCAACCTATTATATAATTGTGATTAGTACACTGCAGGATGATTCTAAACTGACAATAGGATTAACGAGATGAGAAAGCAAACACTTCAACAAATACTTTTAGTGTGGCAGTTAATCCACTTAAAGAGTTAAAAATTATCCGCTAGATATAGCGCTTTGTAAAGTGCATTAGCAATCACTTCTCATCCTTCTCTCAGATGGAATAAATGCAACTGAATTCACTGTTTCAAAGTATTCATCAGAGTTGTACAGTTTCTTAAACCTTAAAGCAGTGCCATGCTATAGATGTCTTTGCATAATGATACTGCAATATCTCACTGAGGAAGGTTATTAGAGCGCCCAACCTCATCTTTATGTTATCTTTTATCAGCTCCTTGTGTGGCCATCTTGACCTCTCACCTAAATTCCCATTTTTCCTTTCAAAAGCCTTATCTTTAACATAGAAATGGCTCTTTGACAAACTCAAAACAACAAATCCAGAAAAAAACACAGGAGTACATTTTGTATGTAACCACTAAGTGCACAAGTCACACTGGATCATTAAAGCTGATCTATAAATGCCATTCCCAAAAGAGATCCAGAATACAGAACTACCAAGAACATACATTTTAGTTAGGGCATGCAAATTACTGATTTAAACACATCATATTTATCTGATGCAAATTTTAATTGCAGACATATGAATCCCTCCCACATACATGGATAATCTAGGGCACATGCAAGAATCTGTTATTATGCACTCCTAAGCTGGAAGTCAGAAATGGTTTATACTACACTACAGGAGAAAAAAAAAAACCTACAGGAAGGTTTTATCCCGAAAATACTGGAGCTCTCTTCTTTCAGCAGTAACAGAAAAGCAAATGTCCTCGAATAGAAATAAGCTTTAAATCTTTTTTATCTGTTCTTTAGGAACAAAAAGAAATACCGTAAAACATCTTTCAGGCATTTGTGAATGCAGAAATAAAGTTAGACTTTCAGGGAAGTCAATATGCACAGAAACTGTTGTAGAGGAAGTTGGAAGAAATGCCCCTATTTGTTACAGTAGGCACGAGAATATTTTTTCCTCCTGAAGTTGCAAGAGAAGTAACAGAATAGACAGGATTAATCATTTTTTGCATGATAACATATTTCCGTCTTGGCTCTACACACTTACTAGATGACTCTGTAATGGTGGATTCAGCTATAAAATAGAGTAGGATACAAAGATGATTCCAAAATACTAGTTAAAAAAGTGTGCTATTATCCAGTTATTTTACACTGTAGCAGAGAGGAGGTACCAAACATTAAATAATTTAGGAAGAGAGAGAAGGAGGAAATACTTTAAAAAAATCCTCTAAGCAAAAATGAAATGAAATTTTAGAAAAATAGTTGAAAATTGAGTAGAAATTGGTATTGTTTTGCTGATACCCAAACATTTTTTTTAAACCCAGTCCAATATACTACAGCAATAGAAGTATTCTGCACAGATATATCTTTATAAATCATCATTTTCCCTGTGAACTAAAAATCAGCTTGGCTTTAATCAGCAGCATGTTTTAACACAGACTTAATATTCCTGTTTTCAAAGAAGGCTTAAACAAAATTGCCACCGGGCACATTTACATTAGAAGTATAATTTATGTCTGCAAGTGAATAAAGAGCAGTCCTTTATGGCTGAAACTCTGCTACAGCATCCACGAGAAATGCAGACACAGTACGGTGTTAAATATCTATAAACATCACCAACAGAGACACTGCAAAAAAAATAAAATAAACCAACACCAAAATAACAAAAGATATGCGAAGGCTCGATGTTCTGTTAAAACATATTTTCTACTCACTCTCACATTCTTAAGTGCAGGCACAACACTCGCTCCACACGGTGGGAGACATTTATACAGTCTATTCACACAAAAAATACCTCCCCAACTGCAAATCCCCCAAACGACGCTGACAAAGCAAGCACTGCGAGGAAAAGAAAAAGTTAAGCAAACTTACCTGCTGTAAGTACATAAAAGTCAAGGCACAGGAGAGCTGGGGACACATGCTCACATTCGGCAGTGCCACGCAGGTTGCACCCGTAAGGGGATGCTGCATGGTGTTGCTCTGAAGTCTACGTAGAACAAGTGAGGGGGCTTGCATGCAAGCACGTTTGCCCTATCTTGTCACTTGGTTGTTTTTTTTTTTTTTTCCTCCCTTTTGATTATTTAAGTAAGAAATGGTGTTTCTCAAATGCCTTTCCTCTCCCCAGCGCTAAGCCCCTACATTCATTTGTCAGCTAAGGCAACTTGGTAGGTTTAAACTACGTTTTTTTAACAGAGAGGGAAAAAAGAAGACACAGCCTGCAGCCTATTGATGAGCAAATGGAACTTCCTCAATGACAGAGAGCTGAAGCTTGTCTCACAACAGTAGCTGCTGACTAGGGGAGAGAGAGAGAGAGACTCAGTGAGGCTCAGTCGACTGGTGCTGATGCTGCACAGCTTCTCATTTGTCAAATGGGTCCTAGGGCAGGGTCTTTACCACTCACAAAAATTCAAATACTGCATTTTAAAAATCCCTGGAGAGGATAGGAAAGGAGAGAAAGTGAGTGCGCTGCATCGCAGGCATCCATGAGATCTGGGCAATTAGTGTCATTGCCCAGCTGGGACTGAATGCCTGTTATGATTCTGCACGCACACAGGCACACTCACACCCTTCCCCCTCCCAGGACTCACACCTGACTGGAAAAGGGCTTTCCCCTTCTAAGAACACAAGTATGAAGCACAAAGTAGGAAAGGGAAAGAATCTTGGCTAGTCAAGAGGATTCCAGCAAATACACAGTGCTATCAGCAAATGAGCTCTTTTAAAACACAAATTAATTTTATATCTACATTTCATTTGCTATCCAGCTTCCCAAAGAAGCCTATAAAAGCATTGCAGTGAAACTGTGCAGGAGTGTGTAACCACTGCAGCAGAAACACTGGGAATGAAACAGAATTCTGTGGCATACTGTGTCTACTGGGGGGAGGGGAGAACACTTGGATAAAGACTGTATCTTAAAATTGGTCTAAAGCCTGTCTCACCTAAAATTACAAATTTATTTGACAGCTAGTCAATCTATTATCAAGGACTGCCCTATCAGGTTACATGGAAAAATTACATTTGCAATTTTCAGAATTTAATGTTTTCTTTCTACTTTGAGAGTGATACCTCAAAATTAGTATTCCACTCTTGCCAGCTTTTTATTCACCCCCTCCCTTTATTTTATGGAGTAATAATTATTCATTAGTAGATCTAGTTAGTCTTTATGTAATAAAGTAGGATGTGACCTGCAAATCAAATAATTTATACTACAGCTTGTCCTTGAGGTCCTATATCACAGGTCTTTTTTTTTTTTCCCTGAGCTACAACTCAAGTATAACAGAAGATATTACTATTTTTAATTAGAATTTGACAAATGAATTAAATATTAATTCTTCAGGAAAAAAGGTCAAACCTCAAAGAACCACCTGAGGTTTTGAAGGGGTTCATTCTTTTAAAAGGACTCTGAAGATTTGAAAATCACCTATTTTATAGGATACATAATTCCCACAAAAACACATCTGACACCAAGAGTTTAATGCTACAACAATAAGCAAATAACCTGCATACAAAAAAAAAGTCTATTTCATCAACAGCATAACTGGTTTGATATAAGATCTACCCTTAAAAAAAATAATAGTCCCCGTTTAACTGGAAACAGAATCAAAACACATCACTGCAACTCAGGTGCTGCATTAAAAAAGAAATCACTTCTTTTTCATTCTACATGTGCACACACATACCTGCACCCACACAAGCCTCAGAGACTGATTTAGATGCAGTAAGTCTTCTTCATGCAAAAGTGAATGTTTTCCAGCAGAAACAGTTATTACATAATTTTCTTTCTCAAAAGCAGTCAATGCAACAAAACCAATGTACTCATAACTCCGTAATCAACACCAAAACAACCATGCACAAACTTACAATAAAGGGTTTGGCTAGGAAACATCCATGCTTTTGTAGTTTATCATGGACTCATCTACTGGAACAGCCCAGATTATTTAATCACCAATAAAAAAAACCCAACACCACCAAAAAAAGCCAAATAAAAACCCCAAACCACCAACCAAAAAACCTCTCATGCCACAGAACAAGAGCAAGTGAGGAGGAGGAGAAATGAACCCTCTCTGTGCCCCTTCTCCTTTTCTCATTCTTTCTCTGTGCCTTAAGCAGTCTCCTGTTCTGACAGGACTATGTCATGCTTTTCTTCATTCTTTTTCTTTTTTTTCTAGCCCAGAAAGGCTGTTATTCTGCAAATGCCCTAAGCTGAGAGACATTTCCCCTCAGTTCAGTTTCATATGAAAATACTGTAAATAATACATGGCACTTTATTGAGACCTTATCAGCATGTTTAATGAAAAACAAATACATTATGTAAGGTAACCAACTCCATTTACATTATGTCAAAATCAAAGGCAGAATGCTTCCTAGCCAAACAGTTTGGAACTATATAAGTCCATTCAATTTCCCAAAGTGTAGTTCTGGAACATGGTGATGGCCAAGCAAAGCTTCTTCTGTCTATTGCACTATTTAACAGCTAAAAGGACATCCATAAAACAGATTAAATTCTTAAAAGCAGTGTGTTGAACAATTACTTCAGGAGAATTTAGCGCTGTCAGTGTAGCTAACAGTCATTGTAAAAGTGAATTTCTCATTGGCCTTTTATCCTTAATTTTCACCCAATTCCAAGTCAGAAAAACATGGCCCACAAATTCTCTGGATTCCTGACATTTACATAATTATGTTATTAAAACAAGAAGAGCAATATCTTAACTATCCAAATCATTTATACACAGAAACAATAAACATACATAATTCAGTAGTGTAAGAGACCTACAAAAGAAACACAATTATTTAGCCTGATATATGCTCCTTCAAGAGATGCAGGGGAAAGCCATTATCAATTTTCATCCCTTCCAAGGATAACTTGTCATTATGTCTAAAAAGAAAAAAGGTAACAAAGTATGTTTTATTTTTATAAATATAAAATCAATGTCTCTTCTTTAAAGCCATTTCCTTGTTTGCACACACTTTTGTGCCTGACCCAGCCCATTAATCACCCCCACAGTTCCAGTTATGGCTATATATACCCTAAGTGCCACCACAGGTGTGCCAAAGGGACACGAATGCCTGTGCACAGCCCGACCTTCCCTGTCCCTGCACAGGGACAGTGTCCCTGTAACAGCACCATGCAATTCCACGGAACAGCACACATCTCATCTGCAAATTATTCACAGCTCCATTTTCCCTTCATTCTGCCACAACCAGAGTGTGCAGTTGCAAAGGCCACTTCACCTTCAGCACATGACATTTCCCACCATCATTTCAGCCCTCTTGGGCCAGGAACTGAACTCACCCCACACTCAGCTGCTGATATTATTAAGTACCTATCAATTAACAACAAATACCAACATTTAACAAAAAAAAAAGAGACCAACCATCTACACTGCCCACATCAGCCTCTGTGGGAGTTGCTAGAAATATTCTAGGAGAAGAAACCTTCATCCACACTGATCATGTAGCCATCTGAGATGCAATGCCCACTACATTGCACCATGAGAGGCAACACTCCCTCCTCCAACCTCTTTGAGTTGCCCATGTCATGGCTTATGGCACAGGCAGAGGACTTGCAGACAGGCACCTTCTCCCCACATTGATTGAGAACATCATTTGAAAAATGCCACCAGCAAAGCCTGGATCAATCTTAAATATGCAAATACAAACATGAAAGCAGAGAAGCTCTGAAACAAAGCAGAAAGGACCTACAGCACTTCTCACACAGCTGACAAATCCAAACCCACTTATATTTGCAATGCAGCTGCTTATTTAACGTAACACGTTCTATTTAAAATCAACCACTCAGTTTGTTCTGACCTGGTAGTCAACGTCAAAACTTAAGTACAAATTTTGCATTTCCAGACCTTTGACTTAGAAGTCAGCCTTTGGAATTACCACAGCAGACTGTCTAACATTCAAACCACTTCCATCAAGTAAAGGAAGGCTCTGAATCACATCACCTGCACCGTCACACACCATCTAACACCTCAGACTCATCTCAGTAGTAGCCTACATTAGGAAGATCACACAGGAGGCACGCAGTATTCCAGGCATTGTATGCCTCCAGACATCAAGCGTTAGACAAAATAAATCATGACTGCATATTAAATGCTCCATGTGAAGAAGGTAGTTTCTTCTCAACTTTATAAAGTGGTTGATGCGGTACAAAAATAATTCAGGGAAGTGGCGTAGAATCTAATAGTAGAGCAGTCCTTTCTCTAAACTCTCCTTATCTAACACCAGAAAAAATAGCTCCCTGGACTTGAAACCAGGAAAAGTACCATATTACAAAATGGAATAGATCAGTAACATATTTTGATAAATTACTATCAATTATCAATATCTCTGCCTGTATTTCACATAGTATTCTATTTTCTGTAGATATACTGTATCTTTTTAAAATAAAGTGGGGAAATATAACAAAATTTTTTAATACTCTGTATTGTCAAAAAATATCAAATAAAAGGGCTCCCCTCTCTTCTTGTAAACTAAAAGGCAACATCTCCATCCTTCCAGTGGTATTTTCCTGTCATACTATCCCTATTTCTAATATCAGGTTTATGTTAAGATTGCTCTCCCTTAGTAGGTTTTGCACAAAGATCAGGACATTACAGAGGCTCATGCTGACCTCAGGCAAGTAAGAATCACTAATTTTCTGTTTCTATTAAGCACGGTGTTGCATCCATTGACTTCTCCAGTACTTCATACCCAATCTCTCCAAAGCCTCTGGAGCACAGAGTTAACCTCTTCAGCACCACTCAACACACATTTCACAAGCATTCGCCATTAACTCTACATTTTTCACAACAGAAGCAGCCGGGAACCCTTATTTCCACCAAAGTGCTCAGGGGGGAAGGCAACAAAATAAATAAAACGTTCAGCCTTTAGAGAGTTCCGAGCAGAGCACGTTCGTTCCTTGGCAGGGGTGATCTCCCTGCTTTGGGGACACTCTGTAGGGAGCCTGGGGGGATAGCATCAAGGCCGGTTTAAGCCCTGGGGGCGGTTCGGGTGCGTGCGGACCCGAGTGCGTGCGGAGCGGGGCCGGGAGCGCTCCCGCTCCGCCGTTCCGGGCGCTCCATCTAGCGGAGACACGGCTCCTTCCCGGGGACACGGCTCCTTCCCGGGGACACGGCTCCTTCCAGGGGACACGGCTCCTTCCAGCGCCCGGACACAGCCGGCATTCCCTGCGGACACCGCTGCCTCCACAGCGCGATCCCGAGCGCCCTAAACTCCTTCGGGATCGCCATCGCCCCTGCTCTCTTCTCTGCCTTCCCGTCCGCTTTTTACGCTCCACCGGCGCCAGGACTCGGTGCGCAGACATTGGAAAGCCAGCGCGGCTGGTGCCTGAAGGAGCAAAGGTCTGGGGACGCGGCGCTCGGCCGGGGGCACAGGAACCACGGCCAGGACCAAAGGAAGGGCTGCGCTGGGCAGAGCAGGGGGCAACGAGTGCAGCAGCCCTGGTTTAGGAAAGTTTAAGATGATGTGCCATTCCATGGTCAGGAAAAAAGGATATCCAAATCGCTTCATCTAAAGTGTTACCTCTGAACTCGGGAAGCAGGGACATAGGCAAGAAGATGAAACGGAAATTGGTACAGCAAAAATCCTCTGTCAATCCCACTCTCACCTGCCTTAGCAGAAGGGTAATGCAGACACTACAACATTTCATTTGGAGAAGTACAGGGTGCTCATACCCCCGATGCATTACTGTCACAACACCAAATCACCTTTTACAAACTGGCACTTAGAGAGATTCTTTAGGTCTGACACATCTGTACAAGCCTGCGTCACAAAAGGACCCCTTGAACACAGGTGTCCAGATTAATAATTAGCATTTAGGTTATTCTTTATATCACAATCTTAGAAAGAAAACAAGCGTGCCCTGTGTAGTCTTGCCCTATAATGTTTTTCCACAATTCCAGATGAGAAGATATGACAATATTATCCTTAGAAAATTAACTCAATGAAATTTAAAAACTCAGGATTTTTTTTTAAAGTTATCTAAAAAATTAGAGATTATTAACTACATAAAACAGCGAAGACCTTGTTAAGCTCCAGTCCATAGAATGGGAGGGCTACACACTACTCAGAAAAGAAGCATACAGCTGGACCTGAAGTGACAAAGCCTACTTTTCCCTGCTGCCACTTGTGGCAGTTTGTCAAGTATCAGACAGGAGAAAGACTATTTGATACTAAAGACACACTGTGCATGTTTCACTTTAATTTGTTTTTATACAAATTTTTGTTTTCTTATTTTATATAGACACAAGTTACTTGCAGTACTACACTTTCTATTTTGTTTATGTGTACAACACTTATTTTAAAATAAGATTTTCAAACACGTTCATTAGTCCACATAATTTTGCCCCGTTTGTTTTGTTGGTTTTTTTTGCTCCATAACTTGTACCACTACATTTCACACTTTGCTGCTGTTATAAATTCACAAGGAAAGAATTTAACTTTGAGGACAAAATAAGCTGCAGGAGCACATAATTTTGGAGCTTGATTCCAAGTAACAGTAATAAAAGTCAAAATAACTGAAGTAGCATCAAATGTAATTGTAAGACTACAAAGTAGGGAAGCATAAACACATCTTGATCAAGACGTTTTCTTATTAAATATTATTAATCTCTTAAAAATTAAAAGGATGTCAAATCTCAGGAGGAGAATAAGCGACAGATTAAATATGTTATTATGTAAAGGTTGCCTCTTTTTTTCTGTAGGAATTGAATTAACTGGACATCAGCACAGTTTCCTTCTACAGTGAAACCACTTCTTTTATTATTTTGTCCACATCTGGACATCCTCTCATATATTCTCAATCTAAGTCCACCACACTTAGTCCTCAATGCTGGAGTAATTTTAAAGTATAACAGATAGATATTAGCACGCTCATGTATTGAGCCAAGAAATCCTCCCTGTCTCCACTTCCCCTGTCCTTTGCTTACTGTCCACTCCCCAGAGTATGGGATCCCTGCAGTGCAATGAAGGATTCCTCTGCAGCTCCCTTGAGGACTTTATCATCACCTACCAGCAAAACTCAAAATATTGCTCATCATTTTGGCCCTACCCCATAACATGGGCTGTCACTTCTAAATTTAGCTCAATGACTCCTCCATCTCTAGTTCTTTCTTTTGACTTTCAATCTGAATTTGAACTAAAACTTCAAATTCTTATGACCAAGCCTGACATGTTCTAGTTAAATACCCAGCTTCACCTGAAGAGATAAAGACATGACCCAGGAGAACTGAAATTGAGAGGTTTGTAGCTTTAAGCTTCAGTTTATACTGAAGCATTACCAAGACTTTCAAAGGTAGGTACCTACACACTCTCCAAAATCCCATTCCAGAAAAAAAAGATATCTGATGCCATGATTCAATCTCACTCCTGTGCCAGAGGAGGAAAAGGTCAGTTTGTTTTGGTTTTTGGGTTTTTTTGTTTAACTTAGGAATTTTGGCTCTCTAACTCTTGCAGAATGACAAGCTTAGGCATGGAAGGAGTTTTGCATATGAAATCAATACAAAGCTGCCTATAAAGGGTTGTTTAGTTTGAGATGGGGACAGAAGTACCATGTGAGAAAATCCAGTTTTATACACAGAGTCAATATTGGCTCCTTTTTCTTCTGGTTTATCCACCAATTTTGAATGAAGCAGTTGCTTTTTTTCCTAGCTGCATTTTCCCCTCAATAGTCCAGGGATCCTGTCCTTTCCGTATTACATTTCCAGTTGTTTCATTAGTGTAACCTCTTTCTGCTCATGAGTCCAGCATCAGCTCCTTCCTCCTCTCTTCACACTCTAATTGGTCTTTTTTTTTTCATCTTCTCCTACTTCAACTGATAAGGTGTCACACTCCACACCACTGAGTCTTTTTTTCCTCAGCTACTAACTAGAGTGGGAAAATTCATCTACAGTATTTTCTTGAAGCTGCTTTCATCAACACTAATCAGCTCTCCCTTGTTGTGGTGGCCATCCTTCTCCTCTCCTACCTGCAATTCCTTCTTCTCCAAACTTCCTTAATGCAACAAAATTCACATTGGAAATGCCAAATTCACTCTACTGTTCCCCTCTGCTGCTTTTTGGCACTATTGCACTATTTCAGCATAAAGTTCAAATTTCTCATCCTCCAGGATTCAGACCATCTAAGACTTGGCATTAAGATCTACTCCTGTTGGACAATTACACATAGATGACCTAGCATTCCTTAGTTTCACTAAGACCTCTCTCAGTATTCTATGTCACACACCTACAACCAGACTCCTCTACTCGAGCACTAAACAACATTTCACTCAGGATGGGACCTTCACCTCCCTTGCAAAGTGATTTCCAGGACACAGAGCTCAGCACACACTGCATGTGCACGGTAGAATGTACAAAACGTTGTGCTGAGTGGTTTGTACCAGAAAAAGGCTGGGCACAAGTGAGAGAAGCAGGTTTGCTGCAGGTGCTCCTCAGCATGAGCACCAGCACAACAGGCAGCACTTGCACACCAGCCAGCTTCCCTCTGACTTCCAAGAATCTCCCAGTCATGACAAGCACAAAAACCCTCGCTAACAGGAAGAAAGCCTTAAAGCTTATTTATTCCAACTGGGCTTATGCCAGTCTTAAAGGATTTCCTTGTCAGGTTCTTCAAAAGAGAGAATCTTTGCCTGAAACTCTAAGTAAAACCTCAGAGAGACCAGTTTCCCTTTCTCCCTTTCACTCAATACTCACAACAATTCTCCTTCCCACAAACCTATTCATAGTCATGTACTTTAAAGAAGAGAAAAAAATTGGCAAAATTCTCTTTGAAATGTTCGTAGGCACATAAATAAGACTCCTTGTTTGCTCGTCTTGAGTTATATTAGCCCTATCAAAACTAGTTCTCCAGCTAAGAGACTGTGGTTTTATCTGTTCCTTTAAGATTTAGAATTTGTTAATGAAATTTAAAACAATTTCAAGATAAAATTTAGCAACATCAAAATTTTAACGCTATAATTAAACAAAAATTACTTCAAGTATTTGAATTAAAGAAACTGACACAGAAAATTGAAAATAAATTACTCTTCAAATTTAACTCATTTTTAGCGCATTTGAATTGCTTTTGCAGTTTCTAACTTGTATTTATAGAGTGCCTCCAAAGACTTTCAGATTAAAATATAAATCTGAAAGACACAAAGCAAAGTCATTTTGGTTTTGGCTTAATTCTGACCATATAAAATTTGAGACTGGATCCTCTCATAGCTGTTATATTTTTTGAGGAAATTATACTTTGCTTTGTCATCTCCCAATACAATATAATACACCATGATTTATCTTAATATAGTATTATTTATTCATTAAAAGTATATAGAATAATACCAAAACTTAAAAAAAAAAAACACCAAAAAAAAACCTGTAAGGAGATTTTAAAGAATTGCTTTTTTGTGAATATAGTCTTTTCTGCAACCCTGAATATTCATTAAATTCAGCTCTTGGAGTCAGAGAATATCAGTGAAGTCAGAGAACACATATTAATAAAATGCCTGAACATATGGTGCTGAATGCCCTCTCACACACAATATGAAATCCTACACACAATTGTCCTGGGGCTTCCAGTCCTTCCCACAGTGGTGTCTAATTGCTCTTACCCACAGAGAGCCCATTTGGGCCTGACTTAACTCTCCAACCTAATATTTTGTAGCTTCACCCACTAAACCCAGTTTTTCTTCTGAGAAAGGCTTCTCCATGGACATCCCAAGAGCACAAAAGGAGCAGAAACATTTCTCATATTAGGCCAAAAAAGTCAGTTAAAGCTAGCATGGAGAAGCATGCGCCCTGCTCTTCAGCCAAAGCCTAAACATGTTTTTACAAATAGTGCATGCAGTGTCACTGTCCCAGTGAGAACGGGCTGTGAGCTGCCCACAGTCGTTGGACTGCAGGGTAGCCACGAGTACCATCAGTGTTAAGCCCCAGAAAGCAAGGAGCCACGGTGAACAGCATCTTTTAAAGTTATGGTGAGGACATTAAGGGCCTGCAAAGGACTATGGGACCGGCCAGGAGTGGCTGTGTAGATAAGGACTGAGCATCATCCTGTGATTGGCCAGAACCCTTCTGGAACATTCCAACCAAGCCTATATAAGTGTGTGCCCTGCCACAGTGCAGGGTGTGTGTTGGTGGTTGTTGTTGGGGCTCTGTTGGAGCAGCTCTTCAGTTGTATGTTTTCTGTTGCACCCGCGTGTGCCTTTTATTCATTTCCTTAGTAAATCTTGAGTTCTTCCCCTCTGACTGCACCTGTCTCTCCTGTTATTATTTACACCAAACCCACTGGAGCACCACCGTACCCCCGGGACCAGAGGCTCCCCCGAGAGCCCCTTTGGGACCCAGGGGAGTGTTGCCCCCGCCCCTGCCGCAGGCCGGGCCAGAAGCAGCAGGTGCACCATAACAAGTACAACTCCAAATCTTATGCTAAATCTCTGCTCAAAGAATACAGAAAAAATACATCAAATAGATAGAACTATTCATTAGCAAATACTGTATTTAAATTAAGGGACAGAGAACTGACAAGCTTCAAATTACATGTTTTTGTAGTGGTTGTTCAAAGCAATACAAAGCCAAGGCTTCAAAAGTCACTTACTTACCTTAAAGTTCAGGAAAATATATCTATATCCATTAAACACCCATATTAAATAAAAAGCACAATTCTGTACAAGCCTTGTGCGTTATTACAGAGATAAAGTCAACATTTAAAAATTAGGTAAATTGCAAAATTATTCACATCAAATGCTCACATACCTATTGTTCCATGCAACTGAACTCAGCACAGCACAAGTTCTAACTCTCCCAAACCTTTTATCAGCTCTGATCCACCAGGCTGCCTCAGCAATGACCCAGGGCTCCTCCCACCACAGGTGCCAGTCCTGATGGAGATTGCTGTGCTGCAGGACACTAATTGGGATCAGCTGGGAATTTCAGCCAGGCCACCCAACAGCCATCAGGTGCCACCATCAGGTGCCACCATCAGGCCACAGCCAGCTCGAGCCACCCCACCTACACGCAAACGGTTCCACCTCTAATTGCACATTTCATTTAGTGCCTCCCTCTTGAAATGGAACCCCAAAGCCACAGACCTTCCCTCCCAGTGCACAAAAATCCCTTCCTGCTCCAGAGACAATCTCGACCCTTATTAAGGTACAGCACAGATCTTGCTGGATCAGCTACATTATGTGCATTATAGATGCAGTTTTACCGTTGGATCTTGAATTTTTGAAGCCAGTATTATTGGTACCAAAACTACATTCCCTATAATTCTGATAAGAATCATTTCTGGGGTGTTACAATCTTACCTATCAGCAAAAAGCTAAAATATCAAATCTTGGAACTGTCTTCACTAGAATAATAGTTAGGAGCAAAATTAAATGCAAGGACTCACCAGTAATCTCCAGACAGGGCAATTTCAGGATCCCACAGATAAACAAAACAGCAGAAAAACAAATGCCAGCCAAACTGAAATCACCAGCTAGACTACAAATAACAAACAGTAGAATATCTGCAGCACTGTTTCATCCTCCATTTACCATGAGCCAAACTCTCTGCAACTAGTGGAAGTCTGAGCACTCGGTGAGGGCAGTTCTGGGCTCAATGAACACAAAACACCTGCAGTGCTGCAGAGAAGGTAGCAGGAACAGTTTTCTCAAGAATTTAGTGATGCATTTCAAGTTAAACTACATTATAAGTTTATCATTGTATCTAATTTTATAATTTTCTACAATGAAATAATACTAAAAGACGGGTAGTTGTGGGACTGGATAATCACTTACACTTGATACACACCACTGATCCTCAAAAAAATTCTCTTAACTTAAGGTGTGCTTTCATGTACTCCTCATTCTTACTTAAATATTTCAGCACCTGGTGCTGAAAAGTCAATATGGTTTTCAAGACTGAAATAATATGGAAAGTAATATATTTGAAACAACTAAACTTTAACAATCTTATTTACCTAAATCTTGCCAAATTCAATTGCCATAAAATTCTTAGTCAAGGAGCTAGACAGCCTTGCTGCATAATTCATCAGTTATTTTAATCCTGTTGATGAGTATAAGGTTCTCTACAGAAACGCTTTTAAAGAGTGCTTAAGAAAAATTATTGTTAGTTAAGGAGTTATGAGATGTATTACTAACAGATAAAACAATCCAGCAAAACCCACCCTATGGCTTCTGTAATGGCAAATGATATTCGTATAAAGAAAACTTACACCCCTGAAGTCATAGATAAATTGTAAATACTAATACTTTACACAGAAGTCTGAGTTATAGGTTATCCCCAGCATTTTCCTTCACTGAAAAATATTACACACAAAGAAGAATTTGCTCCGTTTTGAGGTTACTCTTTGTGAGAAACGACGCTCACTTTTTAAAATTTTAAAGGTTTATTACAACAAAGGACTAAATAAGGGAAAAGTTCAGCGCTGGGAGCCTCCTGCCAGCCTCCATACAAGCCACGTGCTGGGCTACAAAATGGATGTTCTGCCTTTTATATCTTCAGCCCCTCCCCAGGTCTTGTCACTCGACTCTTCTTCCTCTGTTCAGTGCTGGAGATCACTTTCTTACATCTTGATTGGAGGTCTGGAGTTGCCAAAGTGACAAGCTGGCCCTCTCAAATGTCTTTGTTACTAAGAGCATCCCGTAATAACAATTTATGGGTGAGGGGAGATATAATTATCATCTACAAAACTTCTCTTAACGTATACATAATATTTACCCCTTAATTACCCCATTACTCATCTATAACACTCTTGATCTCAGTTACTTGCAAACTGAAACCAAAAATTTGATCAAAAAAATGGAGTTGTACACAGTCCTAATTACTGAAGAAACTTAGTTTTTTACTCCTTTCATATTACCTACCCTTAAATGATTTTATATATCAATAATGACAAAAGTAAATTACATACTTTACTAAGACTAAAGTGAACTCAATCATAAAGCCTACAAAACACCAGAACTAAGTTTATCTGTGTAATTAGAATTTAAACATCCTGTTTTATTCCATACATGTTTCCCATACAGAGCTTGACCCTCCCTCAGTCAGCTGAGAGTATGCATACGCAAAACAACACTGGAATGACTGAATCACAAAATAAGAAATCTTTGGTTCCTGGCTTTCATTCATACTTTTTTGTTCTCCAGCATTCATACCTGCCACAACAAAACCTTGGAATTTTGAGCCAGGGGCAGAACAATCAGTTGCTCCTGCAGGACCTGCACGTACAGCCCCATCTCTCATCTGGGATGGGAGAGATGCTCAGAAGAGGCAAAATCATGAGATTTCAACCTATTAATTTCTGGGAGTTATTTAATAGTTGTTAGTCAAACTTGAGCAGGTATTCAGACTGACTTGAAAGGGCCAAAGTCATGTTCATGAAAAATGTCCCGTTTTCTCTGGTGACCTATCAAAGACTGCTAGAATCTCCTGAGAATACTTCCCTTCATGCATTTTGAGAAGAAAGTACAGGGAAATGGCCTAAACTCAAGCATTCAATTCCAAAGAGTTTAAGTTTATCAATTTAACCTTGAGGATGAATCTCATACCTCTGGACACTCCCTGATAAAGTGTTGCAAATCCCTCTCTATTGGAGTGTTGTGAAAAACAGGCAGCTGCACTATCCCCAGCTCACCCCTGCCCAGCTGTGGCTCTCGGGGCTGATGCCTCTCCCTTGCTGTTGGAACCCTGGTCACTGAGAATTTTGGGCTTTCTGTGATGAAGGGCACTGACCCTCAAGGAAGCATTGCATTTGACCTGAGGCCATGGAGAAGGCTTCCAAAATTGAGTGATAGCACTGAGATTATGTGTGTGTAGTTTGAATAGGTATGTGTAATATCACAGGGTGGAAAACTTAAGAGTTTGGGGTTTTAGAATAATATATATAAAGCAAGATGGAGGTTTCTGGGTTGGCTAGTTCTTCTTCTTCAACTTCTTCTTCGTGGATTTTGGGTGTTAGTTTGTAATTGGACAGGAAAGTCCGCAGTGTGGACTTTGAATTCTTAGTTATTGGGTTAAGAATGGAAATAATTTAGGTGTCACTTCTTGATTGGATAGTTTGTGCTTAAAAGACCTTGTAGAGAAGGAGATAGAGGCCATTTTTCGCTTTGCTAGCTAGAACACACAGATCATGAGACTGTAACATAGGTAAGAATTAATAAACATCTGAGTCCCAACAAGAAACACCGTCTCTTGTCTTTAATCCCGACTCTAACAAGGAGAAAAAGAAGATAAGCCCACCACACCTTGCCAGTGCTCATCACACATCACTTGTGTCCAAATGTGGGATTCACTTGGGTCTGAGAGTCAGAGGAGCCATCATCTCATCAAGTATGCCAGTGCTCACTTAGCTACACAACAATTTTGGTGTGCCATCACTACCATGAGTGAATGCTGGTTTCTGCATCTCCTTAGTCAAACTAAACCCAGCTTTACTTATGTCCCATGTAATTTTAATTTATGTGTCAGTAACTGTCCACATCATACGCCTGGAGAAAAACAATAGCTTGAATTTAGGAATTTCTGGATTTCAGAAAAAGAAAAATTCAAGTGCTCAAGTCTTCAGCCTTATACATAATTTCTATGTAGCTTTATTGTTAAATAATGACTATGTGACTTTCTGAAAGTAAGTTTACAAACACTGGTTTCCTACTGGCAGTGAGGTAGTGCAATGCAGGGAATAATGGGCTTTTGTGGGGGATGAGCATTTTAATTTATCATTGTCTTTATCTGTTTTTATTGTAAATGTAGTATTTGCTAATATAATTTAAATAACTGAGACAGCATCTGAAAAACGAAAATTACAGATCTTTTAATACAATGAATTTACTGATCCCAAGTAATCAAATATTTGATTGGTTTAGTGCCACCCCCACAAAAAAAAAAAAAAAAAAGCTGATATGTACTCTGCAAGCTTTCTTCACTGGAAGTTTAAAAAATTAAGTAGCACAAACATATTTTATCGGGGTTTCTACACTTGCTAGAATGCAGAGACTGGAGAGGGATGAGGTCAGTGACAGGAAGGAAAATGTGATTACCTAATTTCCATTCTGCTGCCAACTCTGACCTTTGGATTCCATTTCAAATCCAGCTATCGTGTTATCAAAATAATATACTACAGGATGGATACTGTTTTGCTAATATGATATGTACATTCCTAATAGGAGTTTTATCCTTACAACTAAATTGCAGTTATGCCAATTATGATATATTTTTATGTGCACGTGGCACACTATTTCAGAACAGGCTACAGCATTTTTTTCCCTTGACATACAAAGAGCCTGAAGAAAAAAAAAGATCAAAAATTCAAGCTGAATACCATGTCAGTGCTTGCAACTTGAGCTGATTTTGTACAGCAAATTCCAAATGGTCATTTTCCATTAATAGATTCTTACTAACAAAGTGTCAAAATCTTAAAAAAAAATTTGAAGAGGGTATAAAATGACATTCAGACAAACAATATAGGAGCAAGATACATGGACTGAGATTTGATTTGATATTAATATTTAAGAAGTAGGAAAAACATTCCAAATGGCAGCTGTGTGAAACAAGCCATGCTACCTTCACCAGAAATGTGAATTCTGAAAAAACAAAGTGATAGTTTCTTTCCAAAAGTAAGCTGTGAAATATTGATTCCTGCAGCATGTTATGAAAAGCTGGGCCTTCTAACCCTTAGTAACGATCATGAGAAGGAAACAGTGAGATGAGGTACAATCTCACATTAATTGCATGTGGAAGTCGTGTTTTTTTAAGCTGCCTAATTTACTGTGAAACTGGAGGGACACAAGGAGCTGAAGAGAGGGCAAAATCCATCAAACTTGCTTAAAATTTGGTTTTAAGTGACTCGTTACAGAGGAATTAGAAAAATATTCATTATAGGATAAAGGAGATAAAGTAGCAGGCGAGTCCACTTGAGCCCAGCTGGAAACACCCAAGAGAGGGTCACTGGGCACAGCTCAGGTGCAGCAGCACTGAAATTCCCTCCATGGTGATCACATCATTGAGGCTTCTGTTGTGAACAGCTGTTATTTGTTATTGATACTTGCATTCAAAGGCACTGGGGAGAAAAAGATTTGTTTGGCAATGACAGCTTCTGATCATTTCTGCAAGGAAATCAAAAGAAAAAATGGCAGTTATCTGCCGGTACAAGTGATCTCAAAAATGTGATATCTTTCAATTAAATATGTAATCTTACTCCTTGCTTTCATCTTCAAGCTCTAGAAGGTTTTAAAACACTAGAAAATACACTAAAGGATAATTTCTTCTTCCACTGAAATGTGGGCCCCTTGTATTTTCAAAAATTAACCCCATGATTAGTCATAATTCTCAGAAATTATGAAAAAACCCACAAACATCCTATTTCAAACAAATAATTGTGAAGAAAATATTTTAATTATTCAAGCAGGACCTTGACTGGATTTACTGGGGATAATTACCTCTAAGAAAACATTCTAAGACACAGTGGAATAGAAAGTGGGAGAATTCTTCACAAGCCAGTACCCACACACTCACTGTGTCATCTAAGTGTCCCACCTACTGAATTCCAGAAAGAATTCCTCATGTCAATGAATGCAAAGAGAAAAGAGTTTTGCAAAGAAGATAACTGACTCTTAAACACAAAATTTACAGAGACATTAGAAATCTGGAGGTTATTTTCAGATTTTGCTTAAATAAATAAAATTTAGGAGCAAATTCCCTTGAAATCTATAGATCAGAGAAGTGGGTATAATAAAATCCCTTGATAAAGGAAAAATTAATTATGATTTACACATAGCATGCAGGATTTGTGGCAGAAGCCTGCTACTCTGTTGAGTCTATTTCAAGAAAAACATTCTCAGAAATCTCAGATTGAAACACAAAACCACCTCAATATTTTTCTTTCTCCAAACAGGTGTGAAATGCAGCTCAGCTGAAAACTGCAGTTCTGACTTGCAAGTGAATTAAGCTTCACAGAATGATAAATAAAACGTTCAGTAATGTGCTTTTGGTGTGACTGAATAAGGCATCTGGATAAAATTGAGAACTATAGGAGAACATTAAATCACTTTAAAAACATGCATGAACTTCAGAATGATGCTGTCATCACATTATTTATATTCTAGACAGACCAAAGAGCTATTATATTTCAGGTCTTTCATGGCAAAACAAAAGCTTTACACAAGTAATATTAAGTATTTAGATGCTTTCATGCAGGATTTATTAGTTCATATTTTGTCCTGTCTCTATATTTCTCTCAACTTCAACTGCAATTTTTGTCATTTTAGCTTTATACTGTTTGGTACATTTGTTGTGTTATCTGTTATCTGATGAACAATCTGAATTCACGCAGAGCTGGATATGGCTGAGAGAACTTATCCTCCCTAGATCATCAAACTAAACAAAAGCAGGAGCCAAAGAAACATAGTAGAAAAAACCTCCATTTTGTTCTACTTAGACAAAAATATCTTTACACACCTTTAATGTTTATCTGAATTAACCATGTGATAGAATAGCCAACAGTAGAGGAAGTTATTTCACACAGTAAGACATAAACTGTCTTTTGAAAGATTTTTGGCAGTACTCTTCCTTTAAAAAGACATATAAACCTTCACCATAAAAATGTGTAAAACAACATATTTCATTAGAAATTAACATCATAAATTAAATGGTCACCAAAAATAATTAAATTTTTCTATAATCACCACAATTTGTTCTTTCCTCTAAATTTTAAAACTCAGGCTTCACTGAGCTTATCACCTTGATCAGGGCAGTGCAGCTCTTTCTGGGTTTCCTATGATTGGGATTTTTTACAGCATTAGCCCAAAAATGCTGCTGTTAGGCTTTACTGCATCTACCAAGGCAGAAACATTATTCATACTTATTCAGCCTGAAATTTTCCACTTGTCCCTAACTTTTGCTCTCTTGTTCTGCCAACTCTTCTGAGTATAACCATCAAACCTTTTGCATAGTAACCTTTTTTAATTTGCTTCAGAGCAACTAAACATACAAAGCCATTAAAATACCAGAGAATCAACAGCTCCAGCTCAAATCATTCTCCTTTCATGGTGACCTCTGTACCAATTTAACAAATGTTTGCCTTAATAACCACATTTGTTGATGTAGTGCAAACCTACAGTTAAGTAGGATTTCACGTTCCGTTTAAGCAAAACAAAAAAAAGCCTGTCATCAACTAAACATCTACCTGCAAAGTGGATCTGATTTAAAGCATAGTTTTGGGTAAACAAATAGAAATTATATTGTAAAATTTGCATAACCAAGATTGATTGAACATACAGAAGAAATTAAAGGATTCAGCTGTGGCTGTTTCTGTGTAGTATCAGGGATTTTCTGGCACCAAGGCACAGGGGAATGGGGTTTGCTGGTGACTGGCACACACCTCTGGGTAGGACTTCAGGTGATGCTCAGGCAGTTCACAAGCTGTTATTCTGATCATGTGAAAAAGGTTTTGATGACCAAAGATGGAGCAGTAAGTGCAGAGGGAATAACACAACCCCAAGGTTGTCCAGGAAAACTAGACTGTTTTCTTTGGACAGATCTGACAGAACTCCTCAAACAGAGCTCTTAATCATCTGACCCAAAAGAACTTTGAGAATTCCTCTCTTTGAGAAGTGGGAAATGATGTGCTCAAAATGTTCCAGTGAGCCAGAATACAGAACTGAATTAACTCCTATTCCAAAGTGTGATGATAGGGTAGATCAAAAATATAAAGTACAAAACCAGCAAAGATTATACATCACCCTCTCATAATAGGTGTAAAAATGCACATATATTGATTCAGTAGATGATTATTCAAGCATACAGTAATTAATCTTTATTGTGATAGAAGTAACAGAGAGGAAAGACAAAATCTGAAGCTACTTTAAATTTATCCTATCAAATCCTTTCAGGACACATCAAAGATTTTATGTTCAGTCTGTTGGTTCAAATACTCTCATAGTGAATCTTGTTTCAGGAGTCCCTTCCCTTTGAAACAGAAGGTAAGTTTTCCAATCCTTGTTATACATTGATTGCACCTTATGTATTTTCATAACTAGCCAGCTATAGGAAAATTACCTTACTAGTTTTTACAATAAATGCAAAATTCTTTACTGGAGAAACCACCCACGTGTAAAAGCCGTGAACACAAATGCTGACAATCAGTCTGACTTCCAATCTGTTTCCAACCTACAGCCACAGAAATAGAGCACTGCACATTCCAAAAAAAGAGCACTAACATTTTCTCCAGTTTAAAGTACATTAAAACTTCTTTCATTACTCAGAAGCTTTGCCCTTGCTTGGTTCATCCTTCCTCCAACTCATTCACATGTACAATTAAAAGATAATCACCTAAAGTTTTTGTACTGGGGTGTCAAAAGTATGATAAGGCAGCAGACTGTCTCTGAAATTCAAGGCATTGAGGTCTTAATAATTTTCTTTAATAGCCATAACTGTAATTTGAGTACATCAAACACAGCAATTGAGCCATATCAATTATGTGTTGATTTCCAAATAATCAGTAATAAAAAATTGTAGGATATTGTATCTCTCAGATAAGGGAGAAATGAAAAGCAAAAGGAAAGGCAAAACATTTAAACAACATGAATATTATAAAGCATGAATACTATAAAGCACCAATGTCTATTAGAATTCAAAATATCTTTGTGATACAGCATATAAAAAGGGGTTTAATGAAACAGTAATAAGATGTTTGAATAATTTGTCCTATGAACTGCAAATCACAAAACACCAGGAAGATATATTACGCACAGAATACAGGAGCATTCTGGGAGTGATAAATTCCCAAGGGGTTGGGAGAAGAAAAAAACCTTAAAATCAGACTTTAACCATTACTCAAAGCAATACAAACCCAAAAACTAGTACTACTGGAAATGCACTCAAAGTGATGCAGTCTGGTAAGGAAGAGGGTGAAAACATCCAGTGGGAAAGCTGGGGAACAAGTGGCTGGAAAGGAGCTTTTGGGAAAAGTACATGGAGGAGCAGGAGGACGAGTGAACTCGGGATAACAACGTGCCCTTGCAGCAAACCACATGTGCAGCACCCCGGGATGTGTCAGGAAGGCCCTGGGGAGCAGATCCCAAGGGATGGGATCCTTCCCCTCCAGCCCAGCAGTGGTGGGGATTCATGGGGAGTTTGTGCTCCCCAGTATGAGCAGATGGACGGGGTGCAGCCAGCCCAGCACAGCCCCAGAGCATGGATCAGGGAATGGGGGATCTGATGTGCAGGAGAGGCTGAGACAGCTGGGGCTGCTCAGACAGAGAAAGAAAAGGCTCAAGGGATCTCACAAATGCACATAAACTCCTGAAGGGAGGGTGGAAAGAAGATGCAGCCAGACAATTCTCAGTGCTGGCCAGGCAAATGAGAAGGGGCAATGGCATACACTGACTAATGTGACATCCTATTTAAATATCAGAGACCCTGCTCCTGGCAGGAGAATCTACCAAACAGTGGAACAGTGTTTCCATACTGGTTGTGAGTTCATGGAGATTACCAAACCTGTGTCCTTCTCCTACAGCTGATCCTGCTTTGTGCAGTGGATGGATTCAGCAATATCCAGAGGGCCCCTCCAGCCTATGTCATTCTGTGATGCCATAATACCAAAACCCCAAGTCTTTTACTGAGTGTGGGAATAATCAGACACTTACCCTTCATCCGCTACCAAACAAATGTCAGATTATTCAATCCTCTGTGGCATACTGCTTTCAAATCTTTAAAAGTTCAGTTACAGCTCTTCCCCCTGATAATCAGAACCTTCGACTACCTATGTTACAAATTAATTAAGAAAATATATGAAAGCATCAAGAAAAAATAAAAGGAAAAACCCTTTTGAGTTTATGTGGTAAGGTTTAAGGAGCGAAGTCTGTGAAGCACTGAAGTGTAAAAAGGTGAAGTGAAAAAATGTAGACCATCTATAATAAGGAGAAGGAGAAGAAAGAATGAATTAACTCAAAGGTAATACTGCCAAGCTAAAATATTTTAGTCATGACACAGTTGGAAATTCAAAACCCAATGATAAAGACTTTATTCTAGGATAAGGCATCCTAAGATTTTACTCTGAAATAACTATAAAGATCTATGCATATGGATCTCTTATGACATAAAAACCTTAAATTGCACAATGCCAATTCTATTCTCCTGTCAAAATATTGATAATTTATTAAAAATTAAAATTGATAATTTATTAAAACTCCTCTGCTGCTAAAAAGTAAATTATATTTATGATTAAATATTACTATTTCTTGTTCTCAGAAATTATTACTGACCCTAAAAAAATGGACCTGAAGGTTTTAATAAGAACTCAGACAGCAATAATCCTCTTTTGTCCAGACCAACTCTAGACACAACTTTTCTCTTACTCATAATTCCTGATGCTGTGACAGTGGTATCTTTTTAACAGCTTTAGCATGTACTGAATGCATGACAAACATAGGATACTGAAACTTAAAGGGGGAAAAATCCTTTAGTTCCAAGACAGATGCTCGCTTCTGAAGTCTTTTCAACCTCCTCCTACCCACTGTGTTTCATTTCAGAATGCAGCACTATCACACAAAAAAAGCAGCCTTGCTCTGTCCATGGGGTAGCAGAGGGAACGTGTGTTCATCAAACCCCTTTATTGTCTGCCCTAAATTGGGCCTTTCCAGCCATGTTTGACAGCTGACTCATAAACACAATATTCTGTGGGCTTCTTTTAAGCTTTGGAAAGTAATGTTTTAAATCTACAGCTCACCTCAAGTGTCTCTCTCTGATCAATATATATTTAATGAGTTTTCCCTGAATTAATTAGCACTTTTATCTCATATTTACTACTGTGCTATTTTCACTTAAAAACAAAAAAAAAAATATTTTGCCTGTTCACAAGATTTCTGCTTCACACAGATTTTTCCACATTACTGAACATTCAGTCTTGAAAACAGAAGAAGTGAAAGCTATCCAGTGTCAGGGCATTTACCCCCTACCCAATCCACACACACGCAGCTATTTGCATTTGGTAACACACCTTTAATGCATGGAGAGCTAATTACTGGCTAAGCAGAAAGGCTCCCAGTTCCTGGGGTCAGTGTGCAGGTTCCAGTGGCCCCACCATCACTGGATGCCACTCCAACTACTGCAGACCCTCTTTCTAATGCTTTAGATTGGTTAGGCCCACTGTGACAAGCCTGAGTACTGATAGCATGGCTAGAAATTATTCCTACTAAAATAAGAATACTAAATTTAAAAAGAAGCGGTCAATCAATATTTGGATGTATATATAGATATATTGTTCAGGTGTAACGGAATGATATCAATAATCACATAAAATATTTTGATTTAAATCCTAGAAATTAAACTTGCCAAATGCTTTGAACCTGCCAATGAGCAATGTCATTGCAAAGAGAACACATCAAGAATTTGGCTAGTGAGCAGAGGTGGCTTGGGAAAAGTTAGAGCACTACTAAAAAAAAAAAAAACAAACTAAAAAAACTAAAATAAGCACTTAAGCATGTATGGAAAATAAACACTTATTTTCATTGTTTTATTGTGTGTTGTTTTGGTTTTACTTCACTCTGGTTTCTTTTGCTTCCTTCCTTGATCTCTCCCTTTTTCTGGTCCAATCTGCCCAAATGCACATACATAAGCATTTTCATACAAACATGCATCCATATATATATATATATATATATATGTATACAAATAAAATACTTACCTGTGTATGGAAACGTCTCTCTACTCTCATTACCAACTTTCCCAATGCCAGCCAAGAACTCTGCTAGGAAGAGGGGCAAAGGGAAGAGAGAGAAACACTTTCTCTGCAGCCCCCAAACAATGCTGCTTGCCCAGCTTTCTGTCCCTTTGTGGTTGACAGGCTGAAGGCACAGATGCCAAGCTGAGGCAGTGATTTTGCAGTGATGGCATCTGGCTCCTTGGCACACACCACTGATATTTGTGTTGGCTCCTCTGCTGTTGCCCCTGGAGCTGTTAATGGGTTAAGTTGGTGATAGGATGTTGTCTGAGCCTTTCTTTAACTCACATTTGATTCTACTCAATTTCTGTCAGAATAAAGCTGCTCTTCACCCTCCTGAAATCTTTGTGCTTTAGCTGGCATATGTAATGATGTCATTTTGGATGGTTCTGTTGTGCTAGTGGATGATTTGGATAGGGCAAACCACTTCTTTGTATATGTTACACTAAAAAAATTATGTCTTCCAAAACTTATTAACACAAACACTTTATTCAAGGACACTGTTTTTTATTGTGATCCTAAAAAAAAAAAAAAAAGAGCTAAAATGTGAAAGTACCATAACCATGATAAAAAGGAAACATTATCAAAATCTGATTCTATTTCATTATAACTCCTTGTGTTAAAAAAAAAAAAAAAAAAAAAANGAAAGGCTCCCAGTTCCTGGGGTCAGTGTGCAGGTTCCAGTGGCCCCACCATCACTGGATGCCACTCCAACTACTGCAGACCCTCTTTCTAATGCTTTAGATTGGTTAGGCCCACTGTGACAAGCCTGAGTACTGATAGCATGGCTAGAAATTATTCCTACTAAAATAAGAATACTAAATTTAAAAAGAAGCGGTCAATCAATATTTGGATGTATATATAGATATATTGTTCAGGTGTAACGGAATGATATCAATAATCACATAAAATATTTTGATTTAAATCCTAGAAATTAAACTTGCCAAATGCTTTGAACCTGCCAATGAGCAATGTCATTGCAAAGAGAGCACATCAAGAATTTGGCTAGTGAGCAGAGGTGGCTTGGGAAAAGTTAGAGCACTACTAAAAAAAAAAAAAACAAACTAAAAAAACTAAAATAAGCACTTAAGCATGTATGGAAAATAAACACTTATTTTCATTGTTTTATTGTGTGTTGTTTTGGTTTTACTTCACTCTGGTTTCTTTTGCTTCCTTCCTTGATCTCTCCCTTTTTCTGGTCCAATCTGCCCAAATGCACATACATAAGCATTTTCATACAAACATGCATCCATATATATATATATATATATATGTATACAAATAAAATACTTACCTGTGTATGGAAACGTCTCTCTACTCTCATTACCAACTTTCCCAGTGCCAGCCAAGAACTCTGCTAGGAAGAGGGGCAAAGGGAAGAGAGAGAAACACTTTCTCTGCAGCCCCCAAACAATGCTGCTTGCCCAGCTTTCTGTCCCTTTGTGGTTGACAGGCTGAAGGCACAGATGCCAAGCTGAGGCAGTGATTTTGCAGTGATGGCATCTGGCTCCTTGGCACACACCACTGATATTTGTGTTGGCTCCTCTGCTGTTGCCCCTGGAGCTGTTAATGGGTTAAGTTGGTGATAGGATGTTGTCTGAGCCTTTCTTTAACTCACATTTGATTCTACTCAATTTCTGTCAGAATAAAGCTGCTCTTCACCCTCCTGAAATCTTTGTGCTTTAGCTGGCATATGTAATGATGTCATTTTGGATGGTTCTGTTGTGCTAGTGGATGATTTGGATAGGACAAACCACTTCTTTGTATATGTTACACTAAAAAAATTATGTCTTCCAAAACTTATTAACACAAACACTTTATTCAAGGACACTGTTTTTTATTGTGATCCTAAAAAAAAAAAAAAAAAAGCTAAAAAGGGAAAAAACCAAAAACATGATAAAAAGGAAACATTATCAAAATCTGATTCTATTTCATTATAACTCCTTGTGTTAAAAANTGTGAAAGTACCATAACCATGATAAAAAGGAAACATTATCAAAATCTGATTCTATTTCATTATAACTCCTTGTGTTAAAAAAAAAAAAAAAAAAAAAAAAAAACAAAAAAAATGGTATTC
>VZSE01011323.1:425111-452426 GCA_013398275.1 Promerops cafer
AAACCAAAATCATAGTATCCTTCCCTATATATTGCAGGAAATGTTGATGCAAATTTTACAGTTTAAAGTAAAAAGTCAGTGAGCTGCTTGAACACGTCACAAAAGGTAACTCCAACAGGCTTGTCTCACAACAACACGGTTTCTAGTCTAGAAATATCAGTTTATATGATAGTAATTACTAAAACAGATGGGCAAGGAGCCAAAAAGAGGCATCACATCAACAGTGGGCTGAATGCAACTGGGAGCTATGGAGCAGAAAGGAGCTGTGCCAGATTGCGTGGCAGCTGATAGTCTCATTGGTGACCATTTGCTGTGCAATCTCAGACACATCTAAAAAAATTATGCATTCCCCATTGATTTCATGCTAAAATGGTAGAGAAAAAAAAAAAACAAAACCTCTGTCTGAACTTGAACACAGTACCTGCTGGCAAGTTCCTTCCTTTGAGTACTCAGAATTTTCTTCCTAGCACTTCCATGTTCCTATCTGCCCTTCACAAGACTGGCTGCACAATTTGGATCCACACTGTCAGGTGTTACAGGAGTGGCAGTCAAAACAACAACAAGCAGACAGAATTAACCAATAGGTTCAAAATATTCCTAAAACTTAGCCAAAAAAACCCCACCACATATATCTTCCCTTCAGGAAATCTATTTAAAAATACTGGTAGACTATAGGTAAGCAGCACTTTGATAAAATGAACAGAAAAAAAAATCTAGACTCAAAAGTCAAATTATCTCTAAAATGACTAAAGAAATGCAAAGCAAACCCTGAATTCCTTAACTGAATCCTGTTACCATCTGATCTTTGTTTTTTTGGGGTTTTTTTTCCATAAAATAGTTCACATAAGACTTTGATTTAAATCTTTCTGCTGGCTAGTCAACCACTGTACATTTTAGAAAATGCATTTTTCTAATTATTATTAGAATTGGCTATCATTATGAAGAATACTAAAAATCCAGCTGAGCTGATTGAAATCAACATTCATATGAATTGTTCTTTAACAGCAATTAATAGTTTGCAAGACTGGAACAGTAATAATAAGGCATTATCTTCAGTCCAATCTGATATCTAATGTTATTGAGATTTTGAACAACTTTTAATAAAGAAATCTTTTGGATACAAAGGCGTTGGCACTTCCTTCTGAATCTCTCACCAGGCTGTTCAGGCAGGCAGCCTTGCAATTAATCTTAGCAGTTCATTCATTTTCCAAACATCCTTGCCTATTGACTCCTACAGAAAAGTGCTCATCCACTCACTTGGTTACATTAATTATACAGAGCAGATAAAGCCAAGGAAATCTGCAAGACACCAGAGACTCCATTAGTTTTCTGTGTAAATTCCAAATTTGTTGCATGTGAACAGAAGGAGGCAGATCGGTGACACTGGCGGGTCCCTGAGCAGGGGTGCGGGTTCAGCTGGAGCCACAGCCCCTCTGAGACTGGGCCAGCCATCCCTGCTCAAGACATCTCAGGTGGCTTATCTGCCTCTCAGAATTTTGGAGGCAAGAAGGAGGCTGTAAAACACTGCAAACTTCCATCAGATTCTCCCACCTGGAGTATTTCTGTGTTAAGCACACCAGGTTACCTCGGATTAGCAACACTACAAAGAAGCAAAGGAGGTATGAAAAGGTCAGTAGTGGGGCAGACAAAGAGTAGGGATGGGAAAGGACAAGGCAAAGGGAGCAGAGTGTATTATTTACAGTGTAGAATAGTTTAGCTTTACCTGGACTTCTTTACATTGACCTCTGACTGCAACTATATTTCTTCTTGCTTTTTTCCTTCACAACACCTAAAAAGCAGCCCAGAGATGAACTAAATAATTATTGTGCACACTTCACTTTTGTCTCAGTTCCAACAAAACTTGATACCATTCCAGAGTCCAGATTTTTCTTGAAGAAAGTGATCTTAAATTCTTACAACTTAGCAAACATGTATGATATATTATACACTTTGCCCAAATTAAAAAATGTCCCCTGCATGTGCCAGTGTACTCCCTGCATGAGGTACGGTATTTATTCTGCATAAATTGAAAGCAAGCTACTTTTTAAAGGTGGGGCAACATGGATCTGAGGAAGAGATCTGTCAGTGTGAGCAGAAAAATCCCACTCTCACTTGAATCACTACATGCAAACAAATATTTCAATTTTTGTGTGCATGTAAACTTGGCACTATTTCACAGAATATCAATTTTGTCAATTTAAAATGTCAAATTAGCAATTTGGACAAGAATGTGGATAATAATTTGCATATACATGTATGTATATACATATATATATGCACCTATATGTATACCTGCATGAAGAGAAAAATCCCTTGTATCAATCAGTGGCTTGCAGGAGAGTAAAACAGTGAAGATCCTTGTTTACTGCCTTCAGTCAGTTAAAAGAAATTAAAATAAAATATTGTTAAAAAGCAAGAATTAATCTTCAGCTGACAACATAAAGCTCATCAGTACAGTGAATTTTTCATTAGCCTAAGAAGGAAAAAAAATATATATGCACATATACAAAGAAATAGATATATACATATATAAATATAGAATTCTTTAAATCCACAATTAAATCTGCTTGAGTTTAGGGGACAAGAAAGTGATAATCAGTCTGTGTTTTCTCTAATAATACCAAGTCATTCAAAAGAAGAGATTAAAAGGAGTTAACTGAATATTTCAAGCAACTGCAAAATCAAAGTTACAAAACAATTTGGAAGCTCTGCTCTGGCGCTTAAAGGAGCTTGGTGCACCCAGTAAAAGAGAGGAGACATCTCTCACACTGGGAAATCAAATTCTTACCTGAGGAAAATCCTAATTTAAGTGAAGCAAAGATTGTGTGAGCCCTTATTGATTCTGTGTGTTAAGGAACAATTTTCGAGAGAGAACAATTCTGTTAAGGAACTGAAAAAGGCAAGTATTATATATAACAGAAACCCCACAGTCCCTGAATGTACAGAGGAGTTTTAACTGAAGTTTTAATTGAAACTTGAAGTGGGACTTGCTCCATGAGAAAATATGCTAGAATGAGCCATTATGAAAACCATTTTATAGCAAAAATGTGTCCATATCAGTTGTTATAAACTATCTGCTTGATAGCTTCCATAGGCCATAGCTTTAGGAAAATCCTTAAGAATACCAAAGCTCCTGAAGGGAAGCAGACACAAAGCAAGGGAGCAGCATGGGAGCAGCAGTGGTCACTGTCCCAAATCGAGGCGAGCAGAGTGCTTCTGCTGGAACTGTTTTGTCACAGAGTGGTATTGGTAGGGGGAAGGCAGAAATCACAGAGGCTGAAATCAATTGAAAGATTCATTAAGCAGTTTGGAGTTTCCTGTGTCTCCTACGATGGCTGAAGAGAGGGGAAGGAGGAAGCAAATCCATGTTAAGAACATTAACAACAGTGTCTGTTTAGATCATTCACCTTTCCTTCACAAAAACAATCGTTACGTGCTAAACAACATCAAAGTCTCGACTATAAAGCTAATAATCATAGAGATAACCACACAGAAATGCTTTCACTTGGTTCATTTGGGTTGGTTGGTTATTTTTAATATAGAACACTCATATGGCTTTCTCTTTTCCAGTTTTGAAGTCCTCTTGGGTGTGCCCTCTCCTGTTCTCTTTCTATGAACTTGGATAAACGGCATGGTACTGATTAAGTTCACTAAGCCTTAGAAAATACATTATTAGGAATATTTTTTAATTTTTTAATCTACCTGGCTAATTACAACCTGAAAGGCATACATGCTTTTTATTAAAAGATGAAGAAATACTGTTCTACAGAAAGCCATTGCTATTCTGGTTTTGCCCAAAAGCACCATCACACCAAGAAAACTAGGAACAAGGTAATTATTTGCATGTAAACCTCATAAAACGGCAATAAACTAGATTGAACATCCACCATTTAATATATAAAAGTTATTAAAATATTAAAATGTAATTAAAATGAAAATATTTAAATGTAATCACTGGGCACTTATAAGACAGTTCACAAATGTATGAAAATTACTGGGGTTTTATTTATTTATAAATAAATATGTTTGCATCTACCAATGTAATCTAAAAAGATATTAAAACAACATGAAATAATCTCAGTACAATAATTTTATCCATTGGCTCAACACAACTTTTTGTTCATAACACCAATAAAAGGCAGAAAAAATAATCTCTACATTCTTCACCTGCAAACAAATATACTTAAATAAAGTGAATTATATTTTCATTCATTTGATTAAACACATATTCCATTCATAACTAAATAAAAAAGTATCTATGCACTCATGTGAACCGTGGGATAAAATGTTTGTACTTCCATTCATGTGAGGTACTGTAAATGGGTTTCTGTGGCTCCCAGAAGGAGGGGTTTGGAAGTGAGAGATGCTGCAGTACTCAGAGCACATGGAAGAAGGTCACAGCAGCAGAGGGGCTGACCCTGCTGGAATAGAGTCTACCAACAAACAAGCGATTGACTGAACGGCATTTCCTTGAGTAATACCTGCAAATGGGACTCCAGCAAAGCTCCAAGATCTTGCACATAAGCAGAAATGCAAAGAGACATTTTCAAGAGCCAGGGCAAATGCTGGGGATGACTTTCCCTGGCTTTCACCATTAGAGTGCTTTAGCTTCCATTAAGTTGTCACTTCCCTGTGCTGCCAGCTTTCCAAGGGGGACGACTTGTTCTGACAGAACCATGGCCTGTCACATGCACTCACATTCAGTGGGAATGAACAGGAAAGCCCCCAGAGCTGATGGATTTATTAGAGATTGGAGCTGGCACATATACTGCTTGTATGTACAGAGCAAGGTAATTAATAAGCTCTAACCTGCCCACCTTAAGCACCTCATATTTAGTTGAATAAGCTGAATTCAAGGCACACCAATGTAAAACATACAAAACTGTTCTTCCATTGGATTTTGAACACTAAATGTGTTTAATTAGCCCTTATTGATTACGACAGATTTGTAACAATGTCTAGTTCATACATATTTTTAATATATAAGAATTGCCACACTGGCCAAGAGAAAAGGCTGATCTAGTCCAGAATCACAGGGGCAAACGTTTAGGGAAGGAACATAAGAAATGCCATGTAAGCATGGCCCTTGTCTGCAAAATATAACCCTGCAGCCAGTGACTCCTGAGCTTCCTGAGCCAGAACTTCTACACAGCCATAGGATCCATCCTTCTTGATCCCAAATAAATTCTAAGTGCCACAATCCCGCTCCACGTGAAAAAAGCACTTTGTTATGCTAATATTGAACCTGCTGGCTGACAATACCAATGAGTACTAATTCTTCTACTGCAAAAGATTCCATTTTCTTTGAAGCACTGATGATCGTCTAGGCCTTTCTTTTCACTTATTTTCCATCATTCCAAGCTCAAGAACCCTAATCTATTTAAGATCTCACCCAACAGAAGATATTTTGTACTTCTCACTTTCTCTCTTTCTGCCTGTTGGATGTGTGGTCAGAAACATGCTTGGTATACAAAACATGAATGTAAGAAGGATTTCAGCATCTAAGATTTCCACATGATTCCAGTTTTCTATCACAGAAATTATGACCATCAGTCTTTAATACATTCATTGCACTTTATGTTTTCTCAATGACAGTTAACAAGTTATTAATTCTATTTTATCCTTGGCGAGATCCAATAAAGGAACTTAGTACAACCTGAAGACAAACTATTTAATTTAGTTTGCTGGTTTGGGCTAGGAGAGAGTTAATTTTCTCCATAGTAGATAATATGGGGCTGTGGTTTGGAGTTGTGCTGCAAACACAAGGAATCTCTGGTAAGACAAGGAAGTTTTTGTCACTGCTGAGCAGAGCTGACACAGAGCCAAAGCTGCTTCTGCTCCTCACCCCACCAACCGGGGCTGGGAGTGCACAAGGGAGTGGACACAGCCAGGACAGCTGACCCCAGCTGGCCCAAGGGATATTCCAGAACATCTCATGTTACACTCAGCATCTAAAGCTGGAGAAGGAGGACGAGGGTGATGTTTGGAGTGATGCTGTTTGTCCTCCCAAGCCACTGTTCCCTGTGGTGGAGCTCAGCTGTCCTGGGGTGCCTGAGCACCTGCCTGCCATGGGCAGTGGGAACGAACTCCTTTTTTTGCTTTACCCATTGAAGTGTCTTCATCTCAGCATGTGATCTTTGGGGTTTTTTACCAATTCTCCTCCTTCCCAGGGTGGGCAGCAGTGGAGGCACTCCGTGAACAGCTCTGTGTGCTTAGTTGCTGGCAGGGTTAAACCACAACCCTTAAGTAATATTTCATCTCTTTACAATCTTGGAGAAATGAAACACTGAAGAGAGTGAATGTTTTTCTGAAGCACAAGTCAACTAGAGAAGATACAATTACATGTAGAATCCTCCCAAAAGTAAGATGTAAAGTAGTTTCTTCTTATAAATCCTTGTGGAGGATTTTGTCCTTTCTTTCTCTCTCCTAGTGCATCCACACTCATCTTCCCTGCTGGAACTCAGTCGTTGTCCTTCTGGATTACAGATCTTCTGGAAGTTGTTCTACTGGGCTGCTGCAGAAGTCACTTGGGCCTCAAAGGGTGGCAGAAAAAAGCACATGGTGTCAAAAGGGAGGAAGCTGGGACAGAAGAGACACTGTTATGCTCATTCGTGGTGGTAAGAGCCAGAGCAGAGGCAGAGCCAGCTGGCTGAGAGAAGAGGATGGCAGCCATCAGATGAACTGGGAACAGCCAGGCAGTCCTGAGCGCCACCACACCAGAGACTTGGCACAGCAGTGAGGACAGAACAGAGTCCATTAAGCATTTTGAAGGACAAAATCTAGGTTAGAAAAAGGTTAGGAAATATAAAGATGTGTAAGAAGAGCACACCAGAAAGACTAGAGGAGGGTAGGTGAGAGGTTGAAGAGAAAAACAAAAGAAGAGATGCAGAGATGAGGGAGTAAAAAGATAAAAAAAAAAAAGAAAATATCCATTAAATAACTACTCAGCAATATGTCTCTTAACATACAGTAGGACTCCACCACAGTCACAATACACTGTCTCTAGCTGGTTTTGCTTATTAATATTCTTTGTTGTACAGTTATTGGATACTTCTGGTTTCACCTTTAACATTCCAAGTGAAGGGACAAATAATTCTCTGTTGTGGTGATAACTGAGAGCAGGCATGACCATTACAAAGGTCAATCAGCAAGTTTAGCACAATCTTTATCGACTTCTAATTATTACCTTTAGCTTTACCACATTTTGCTTCCTTAATTACAATAGTGACACTTTTTAAGATTTATTTAAGATGCTGAGGTGCAGAGGCTCATGGATAAATCTTGGTGATTTGCTTGCATACAGTGTGAAATGATATGCTGGGTCTAACCTTATGCAGTACCTGGAAATAAAATACTAAGAACTGATTATTGTCAAAATTCAAATAATTTAGAATTAACAAAAAGTGAAGATGATATACTATTTTCTTATATAAAGGCATCCTAAGCTAGCTAGTGCCACTGAACAGTCAAAATTGCACTTCTGTTATTACATATACTTTGATCTAAATGATGCTGGCCTTCTAATTTCAAATGCCCATTAATTCTTTTCACCTATAAACTGCCTTCATAGGTTTGGAGTTCTGTATTCTCTGAAAACTCAGTCTTACCTAGAAGTCTTTTAGGATAATTCTGCTTGATGAAAGAATCTTTTGAAAAAAATTGAACCTGAACTGCTCTGAATTTCCTACACCTGCATCTCAAGGTAAACAGAATGCTTCACATAAAGCACAGAAAAATTTCATCTGTTTACTTCCCTGCTATTGTTATTATTAGGACTTCAGGATAACTGGAAAAAATCAAGGTTAAGTGATGTCTCATCTTGCCAGATAATTGTGCTACTTAGATTCAGCATCAGAGAAAAATTAGTCAAGTTTTCATTAAGAGTAAATATGAAGTACAGAAATACTCAGCTGAAAAAATGAGTTCTGACAAACTTGGTCAAGTAGCAAGCAGTAAACTGCTTCTTTTTTTCCACAGTTGTTCTAAAGTGCTTGTTACATTCTTTAATGTGCCTAATAGCTGCATTGAAAATACAATTTATTTATTAACAAGCAGTATTTCCATTCTTTGACAGGGTCTCCCCACCCGAACCCCCCCCAAAAAAACCCTCAAAACTTTCAACTAAGCTCATCAACTACTCTTAACACTCTAAATAGTTGGCAATGTTTACACAATATCCTTTCAGAGTTATTCAGCTCGATCTTGCAGCTCATTAAAAGGATCTCTATTTATTTGCTCTGTGTTACAGTTCTTCACTTTGGCACAACACGTAAAAAGGAAGCCAATTTTACTTTTCCCTGTGGTGTTAATTGGTAGAGCATGCTGCCTGCCTCTTCATTAATTATGTCAATGTGTATGAAACTTTCATTTTCATGGCAGTGTATTAACAAAGCTTTGCAATGAGGCAGACAAAAAGCCAGCAAACTCCAGTTTATAAAAAATAGATAATGAAGGCTAGCAGTGGCCAGAATATAATACTTATTTCAAAAAGCAGGTTTTTTTCCTCCTTATCCCTTTCAGAAAACATCTAAGGCAAGCACTTACTGAAGTAAACAAGATCAACTTTGCTGCTGAAAGTAAATAAATCTCCATATAACACACAGATAATGGATCTGGAAACACTATAACTTCACAGAGCAAAAAGAATGAGAGAAGGACCTTTAGCCCAGCTGAAATGGTTTTGCTCCTAAAACCATTTCCAGATAATTTACTGATCTCATCCCATCAAGTATACAGAAATCACTCACTGCTTGATAGCTCACTAAACACTGGGGCTTTGTCTAAAGACAAAACTACCACAGCACAGCAAAAACAGGCACTGACCATATGAAATTCTTCTAGATGCCTTTAGCCTGTTTCTGTTTACTAACTGCAAGTGTTGGTAAAATACTAATACTGAGCTTTTCTCACTACCTTTTTTTTCCCTATAAAAAACTTAAACAAACAAAGAAAAAAAATTATAAGCTCTCCATGACTTCAGATGAATTTCACTACATCAGAGAGACAGCCTGGAGACAGAGACTAAAGCAACAAATAAAGTCTATGATAAGCTACTTCAGCTCTTTCTGGAAATTCTGAAAGGCAAAGCATTAAAATAGAGCAGTGCTCTATTGCAGAAGACACAAAGCATTACAAACTATAAATGAAATACCTTAAGAAGTCACCATCTTACATCCATATAATTACAGCTCACAGTCTTGGAAATCACGCCTAGAGAAGCTTTCATGCCACTACTGAGGCTGTAAATGCTACAGACAAAAGTACTTGTTTCTCACCCCAGGTATCTTCTGACTGATAAAAAACACGTTTGTCACTGGCTAATACCCCTATTTGAAGGATTAAACAAGCCCTAACAAAACCAACAAAATCCACAAAACCAACACAAACCACTGAATGTGCATTCCAGTCTATGATCTAAGCCCTTTCACTTTGTACTTCTCTCCCTGTATATCTGTGATGGCTTTAAACTAATTCTTTGCAGTGAGATTAAGTCATAAAAAGAGGAAAAAGCATTGAAAAAAAATGTTTCCTACAGTAAGCCTAAACCCTAAAACAACAAACAAGGAAATTTATCTGTACATTGAAAGCATTTATGCTTCAAGTGATTCTAGCCAGGGTGAGAGATGAGAGGGACTCACTCCAGGGAAGCACAGAGCTCATGGTCTGTTGTGTCAGAGGCTTTTGCCCCTTGTAGAAGAAGCAAAGTTCCAGTCAGCAGACCTATCAGCCAGGTGCAGAAGACTTGCATGTGCCAATTTTTTTGTTTTTTTGTTTTGTTTCTACTTTCCCAGTATCTATTATATGTTATTTCTCTCAGGTTAGAAGTATGCCAGTACCCAGATTGCATCTTCCTGTGGATTTACATGGCCCAGCACTACAGGACACAGCAAACCAACAATATAGTCATACTATGAATGCAGACATTTCTTTATGTACCTCCCTCTGTACTCAAGTGTCCTCAGAAATACTGTAAAACATGAAGCAAACCCACTGTTTGCTTGTGTGAATAAACAGTGGAGCCTCACTGAACTAACAGATTTGGTCTTCATGTATTTATTCCTTCTTGTTCTCCATTTTCTCCTCCTTCTCATGTTTGACCTCTCCATCTTTCCTTCTCTAGCAGCACTCTCTGAACATCACAAACTCCCTGCTGTCATTGTCTTCTCACTCAGCTTCTCTTAATCTTTCACTCCCCTTTCATCAAGCTTTAGCTGACTTCTCTCATACCCTGAAAGTCTCCTAAACCCATTCCTGACTTCAATTCTCCTCTTCTTCTTCCAGTTCAACCCTCCCAGGATCCCCCTTCTCCTTTCACTTGGATCCTGCTCAGTGCTGGACAGGTCTGTGCTCTCCTGTTCCCAACAAACCTGTCTCTAGGCATTTCTTCTTTCCTTGCTCTCTGCTTGTTAAGTTCCTCTCCTCTGTGAGCTCCTAAGTAATTTATAAACACCATGTTTCTTTGCTCTTCCTGCCAGAAAACCTGCACTGGAATTTTATGTTTATTCTACTCTAATAACTCCTTGCTCCCAGACACTTTGGAAAAGCTGTGACAAGGTTATATAATTAAATATTTTCTACATTATTAGTCCTTACCTTCATCAGGAAGTAGTTTTGCAAAGACACACAAAAAATTAACCTTGGACTATAAGAACAGCCAATTGAACAATTGAACAGCCCTGCTGTAACTGAAACGAGACTAAAAGAAATACTGTGGAGAATTGTTCACCCTGCCTGCATTTCTTCTATTGCCTCAATATCATTTTAGGAACGAGTTTTGAAAATAGGTCCTAAAACATGCCACTTTCTCCTATTTCTCCCTAGAAGCAGCTGATCTATCAGGAGTGTATTTTACAGTGTTAACTATTTCTCTTGAATTTCCTGTGAAGTTCTTATTTGCTATTTCTCTATAAAATACTAAATTAAAAAATATGTATTTACAATTTCTTGGATAATTGTCCAGGTTGATATTAATTAGAATTAATTACATGGAAGTGTAAGAATTGCATACCTAATAGAAAGCATGTGTGAGGAAAAGGAAAGCTCTTAAAAAATAGATTTATGGTTATTTTAGCCAGTATTCATCAAAATTGAAAGTGTATAGGTAGCTAATTGATTTTTTTTTCTCTTCCATATGTATTATTTTTTCTGTCACATGGATAAAATGTTCTTTGTCAGCAGCTACACTTCCCTGTCAGATTTTATACCTCAGTGATGATGTTTTATGTTCAGCAGCTGGCACATAAGTCTTCTCATGCACTTACTGCATTTCTACACTTCTCAGTTCCACAGGGTTAGGCTTTGTTTCCTCATCTTCTATCCCAGCTTAAACCAAGCAAAAACATCCTTAAAAAAAAGTAATTCAGTAGAGATTACCTATTCCCACATATCATTAGCATTACCAAACCTTTTTCAGTGACATATATAGTGGTACTAAACATCCACAACTGTATTCTCCAGAGCTTGTAAGAAAAAAAAAAAAAAAAAAAAANAAAAAACAAAACAAAAAAACCTTTGATTTTCACATATAACAAAAATAGATAAGGTATTTCTGAATCAACTGTTGTTGGAAATAGAGCGTAGGCTTTGGGAAAAAAAACCCCTAACTCTAAAATTCTCAGAAATGCAGAAGTCTCTCTCCAGAAAGTTGTACCAATGCTTCATTTCTTTCACTACCAAAATATTGCAAGGTCAGTTTGTCCAGAGCTGGTGTCTGAGTGTTAGATATTCCATTTTTGCTGCTTCAACTGAAGAAACCGCTGTCAACTCGTCATCTCCCTCGGGAAACCTGGATCACTTGGGAGCAATTACCACTTGCCAGCTCTGGGCAAGTCAGTATAATTGCTTTCCTTAAGTCATGTGGAGTCATTTCCCTGGTCACTACATTTCCCAACCTCCTGCTGATGTACATGGAGTTTCTCTGCCTGTGCAGTTCATAAACACTCCCGAGCTTTCGTTGTTTGAGGGCTGGAAACACTGCCCAACAGAAGGCGAGGGATCTGAATAAAGATCCTAGGTGAGGCAGTTGCTTAAATATCCAAAACCTGTATTATCCCTTCCAGACCCAATTCATGGCTCTAGGGAAATGCTAAAAGCTCCCACTGAGGGACTATATTATTTTTGCCACATATATGGTTTTCAATTATAATTGTTAATACAGCTGACTTGCTTGCAGGCAGTTTGTCAAGTGATCAGTTTGTCGTGATTCAGTCACTTTGATATTTCTCCTTCTGGACTCTTTCTATCCCCAAGTTTCAGTCTGCTGTGTTATGTTTGTGTCTTGATCAGGGACTCAAAGTGCTGCCCACACTGCCCCAGTTCCACGGGCCAGCACTGGACACAGACACTGCACATCCCAGTGAGGAATGCAGCCAGAGCTGGTACAAGCTGTGGCACTGGACAGCTGGACACGGCTCACGCCTGGTTCATATCGATCCCAACAGAAAGCAGCAGGCTGGAATCAAACCCAGAGCAGAGCTGCAGATCCACCAAGGCTGAGTGCAAGCAAAGCCTCAGTAATAAACATGCAGCCATTCAGGCTCATGCACAACATGCCTAAACTATTTTCCCTCCTACAGATATAAAAAAAGGTTTCAATAGTAAGATACACCCTGTTCAATATATGGGAAAGATGAGTGCTACATGGACATCAGCACTAGGAAAAGAACATTTCTTCTAGGATATTTGAATGATTGCGCCAGCATTACACATTTTAAATTGCACAGATCACTTCTTCCTGTCTTCTTACATCCATGCCTGTTTTCCTTCCAAAAGATGCCTTCCGTGGCACATAACTGGGATGCATCTGGCACACTCTGTTGGGCTCCCACAGGTCTCAGAGCCCAGAGCAATACTCTGCATTTGGACATATGTGCACTAAGCTGCACTGTGCCACATCCCCTCCTCAACTATGACCATAAAATTTTATTTCCAGCTTGGAGGGAAAGAGATCAAAGTCCTCTGCATTTTGGGAGTGAGCCAACAGGAAGTGCTAAATGAATAAAGAGTGACTGCAAGTGTGTCTATGACACGCTGCTAAATTGGGGCTCTGATTTGGGTGCCAAAAATTCATATACCTCCTTGCTTCAGTAGCTATTAATCAATTAATATACTGTATCATGTAATCAGACCCCTAAACAAGCTTTATACCTTTTAGTTTCTAAAGCAAAAGAAACACAGGTGTCAAAGCAAATAAATGCTGCTGTATTTGAAAACTGATCGCTTCAAGTTATTTTCATTTATTCCAAAACATGTTAGCAATAGACAAAATAAAGCAAGGTAATCAAGCACAGGAGCACACTTCCTCAAGAACATGTAAAAATCACCACTGTCCCCAGTGTGTGTGAGATATGTAAGGAATAATAGAGAAATACAACTGATTTGGACTGATAGTTTGGCTGCCCCTCTCACTGCTCCAGCTCCCAAGATGGGCTGCACCTACAGCTTCTGTCTAAACTGTTTCTGTACACTTTTGGTGCTAGAGATTTCACTGTCTTTCTGAAGAAGTTCTTCCAGTTCTCAAATGCTTTTTGCATTAGAAAATTTCTCCTGCTGCAAAGTGAGCCCACTGCGCAGGGAATACAGAGAAAATCTTGATCACTTTCTCACAGCTTCTTTTTATGTACATGAGGACTATTACCAAGTCCTTGCTCAGGCTTCTCTTCCCCAGCTTTTCCCTGTAGGTCACATATTCCACAGTTCTCATGCTTTATATTGCTCTCCCCAGTACCTCCACTGATTCAGCCACTTCATTCTTGAAGCATTCCCAGAATTTTGCCTTGCAGCTGAAGCCTTGCAAGTGCCAACTTTTTCAAGAGTACTATTTCAGAGGCCTTACTGATGTTTACTCTGTTTTTGTATAAAAAATACGGCATGTGTATGCCTTTTTTGCAATAGCAGGTTATCCTTAATATGTCCAACATTTGATTTACTAGAAACCAAAATCACTGTACTGCACATTACCTATGCAGTCATGATGAATTTACATTTTCCCAGGTAGATATTTTTAAGTCTAGACCTCTTCATTTGCTCTAAATTGCATTCTGTTCAGTCTCCCACTCATCAAGGGAATTTTTAATTCCAAAGGTATGCTTGCAGGTTCTTTCAGATGGACATTCTCAGGTAATTTTTAAAATATATTTTGTATTCTACTATTCATGTCAATAAAGAAAACACTTAGCTGTAGTCCTAAACCAACCTTTTCTAAAATTGTTCTAAAACTATTAATCTACTTTGACAGAAAGCAATTTACATCTGTTCTTGGAGTATGGCATATGGAGGGGTTTTTTGGGGGGTTTTTTGGTTTTGGTTTGTTGTTTTTTTGAGGGGTGTGCTGGGTTTTTTAAGCAGTTGTTTTACATCCATGTACAATATGTACAATAATACATGAAAGCTTCTTCTCAAGCTGTCTTTCTAAAGAAGGGACACCACTCTTGCTCACTGGAACTTGTCAGGCAGAATCTTGCTGCTGAAATACCTCTGGAGTGACTCTGAAAAGACAGGTCTGAGCTCACTGTGCCCAACTCCAAACCAGATCCAAACTGGAAAGCAGACTAGCACAGAGCTGTATCTGATCTACCAAACCCTGCTGCCAAAACAGGGAGAAAAAAAAAAAACAGTTGTACACACGTTTTTCACAGTAGAATTCCAAATTAGGTTTGGGGAGGGGAAGGTGGCTCTGGTTGTCCCAATAATCTCACTTTAAGCCCAGAATGGTTGTTTGATGCTTTTCTCAATGAAGACAGAAATGTGGAACTGCATTAGCCCTCCTTAGCCAGCAATAGTAGGTTTGCCTTGCCAAATACATACTGTGACATAGGTTTAAAAGAAAATTTAAAAAAAATCCACTGAAATTCATATCCAAAGTCAAAAAAGAATGGGGAAGCCCTACCCTTGTCAAGCCAGGTGAAATAAAAGCTATGATTTGACAGAATAGCATCCACACCTGCAAAGAATTGAAGTAAACGACTGTTTAATGAGAGAAGAATCAAAAAAACTCATATCCTCAGTACTCTGACTAGTTTTATAAAGGTGAAACCCATAAAGGACTCAGAGAAGGAGGGCTGCACCAGAACATACCAGCTCCGAGATGAACAACATAAAGCATAAGGAAAGTAAGGAAAGAAAAGCTACAGCACAACACAACAAAAAACCATTCCCAGCCAGCTGAACACAGGGAGGCCCCTGTGCCACCACACAGCTTGGCTGGCCAGGGTGAGGGTGAGCTCCCACAAAGGATTTCATCATCAGGAAAGATTAAAAATAGTTACACCAGATGAGAACAAAATTTCAGGATATTTTTTGCTCTCAGGAAAAGTTTCTGTACATAGTGTTCGTAGATTAATGTTCCTGATACCTTGCCTTTTTTCTTCCCCACACAGGTCCTCAATTGTTACAGCAATAAAATGAATCTTACATCTTGAAATGTTAAGTGCAGTGCTAAATCAAGAGGTGTATTCCTTGTGGGTTTTTAGGACATATAAAAAGTAACATGTCTAAAAAGCAGTTGCACATACCTTGATGATTTATTTTCACGTTATGTATTGAAATGCAATGTTCTGTTATTATTCTGTTCCTTACATTTTAAGTCCACATAACATTTCTTGGTCACTTGAGTTGATGACAGAGTTAAAAATGCTATGTTCTCTCTGCTTTTGGCAAAATTTCAATCCAGAGTGAGTCCATGGCTCACTGATACAATGAAAATTGCTTTCTAAAACTCAGGATGCTTCTTCATAAATGACATTTTTAAAAAATGCAGAAACAGAAATAAATACATCCAATCTTAATGCTGCATTGAAAAGATTGTCTCCTATTGCTCAATAAATGTATGCCTTGAAGTGTCCTTCTGAAATAAAGTTCACTTGAGAAAAAAGAAAATTGCAGTCTGCCATTGCTGAAAAATTCCAAATTCATACTGTTAATGGGAAACAAAAAGAACCCAGTAATTATTATATACCAACCAGAGCTGAAGATATAACTCTATTTCCCTGCATGTATAAGAAGTCCTATCATTCTCTTTTTCTTTTTTTCATATATTTGTTTCCTGAGGATCCTCTACCTGACTTGAAGAAACATGATGTTGAAAGGTGGAGTTTAAAGCAGGTTTCTCTAATTTCTGAGCATTTTACAACTTTTAGATCTATGATGTGGCCACAGGGCAACTCCTCATGGATGAATTTTGTCTAGGGAAAGAGTAGGGACAAAACAATTATATCAGCCAAGAGTAGCTACAAGAATAACAGTTGAAAAAGCAAAGCTGTGCACAGCTAAACAATACTTGGTGGGCATGCAGAAGACTGAGTTTAGCAAGGCAAGGCCAGAGAACTGTTTGATTATTCTTTTGTTTAATAGATAGATAAGCAAGAGGAGAAGGTAACAAAGAAAATAAAAAGAAGAATACATTGCAAGCCTTTTGCTGATTAATAGAGAATGTCATTAAGATTGATGGGGTTATCTAAGACACTGTTACCAGCTGTGCTAAGGCACATACACATCTTGGTATTTCCATAAACCCTCTGAAATCAGAGGGATGAAGGGTAAGATTATGATGTGCTACAAAGGGCTAAATTGGCTCCAAAAGGCCATGAAACCATGTGCAGTACACTGTCCATGGAGCAGTGCAACAGCAAGAAAGAATTAGCATTACCCATCAAGATGATTTCTCCAAACACTCCACACTGAATTTCCGTCTCTGCCTGATAAGTGTATTATTAAAGTTTATAAATCCTGACTTGCAGAAACTGTTCTGCTTTTCACTTAATGCATTTGGCTGTATTGAGGCTCACTATTGAGGGCTTTCTAAGATGTTTCCTTTCTGCCAGGAGCCTCGGAATGCAGTTATTGAAAAGCACACGGGAAATGTAGTGGGCATGCGTTTGTCACTCTCAGCAAATCCCTGCTCTGTGGCAGACATGATTTGGAGATCACCTTTGAAAGCTTATCTCAGGGAAGGATAAGGCAGCATTCACATGGCTTCATCTCCAGCACAATACGGCCAGACACAAAGTACAGGAACATGTGATTGACAGAGAGATGTTCCCTTACCAGCTTTCTACCGAAGTCATTTCTACCCCTGCCCTCCCTCCCCCAGTACAAGCTCTTGTAAATGCATTTATTTTCACTCACTCAAAACAAGAAAGTCCCAGTGTAAAGATGTTTAAGTTCAGCTTTAACTACAAATGAGTACTAAAATCCTTCCTTCACTGAGTGCATAAAAAGAGAGGAAGCACAGTGTAACTTATCTGCTACATGGTATTTCGAAAGGATAAAGTGAAACAGCGTCTACAATTATTATTTAGAGTGTTATTAGCAAATTTATATTTAGCAAATTTGACTTTTCAGAATGGATTAACTCTTTTCCAGGAATACCATGCTATTAGCACAGAATTGTAAATACACAGCATGGTGTGTTATCTTGAAAGGAGGACAAATTAATATTTACTACAACCTACTAAATATTTTATTGAGTACAAAAGGTCCACTGACTTAAAACACTCCATTACAATCTCAGAAGAAACTCCACTTAACAGAAAATGTTCTGATGTCAAGCCGCAGCCACCACCAGTTAAAATGTTACCATGACAACCAGCAGCAACTTAGGGTAGTGCAATGCATAACTCGGATCCAATGCTTAGCTCTCTGCTCATCTACTACAAAAAAATTATTTTTCACAAGCAGAAATCCCAGAAGCCTGAGTATATTTCTAAGCAAGCCCCTGGAGCAGGAGGTAATGCCTGAGAAATCTCAGAAATGACTCTGCACTGACCTGCTGCTCCAAACAATGCTGCTGGGCTTTGCAGGCACACCCCAAACCATTCACCCAAACTGGAGCTGGATTTTTGGAGTTCTCACAGGAATCCACTGTCTAACCTCTAACCAGTTCTAATGCACACAATAATTCCTCAAGATGCATATTTAATTCATTCAGTTCCAGATGTGCTCTTTTTTGCTTCCAAGTGTGGAATCTCAATTCAGATCCCACTCTCAGGTCACATCTTGGCTCTCATGGTTCGTGTTCATCTCAAAGGACAGGCGAACCTACCCAAGACTAACACAATAATCTGTAATACAGAAACCTGCTTGAGAATGTTTTGCCGATGAAAAATCAAATAATGCTCAGCTTAGAACGGTATTGTTCAGGGCAAAATGCAAAAAAAGGTTGCAATTACAAAGGCTTATGTCCCGTCCTTCTCATTCAAGGGGACACTGAATAAAAAGATGTAAATGGTATAGTGAGTTACAATCATCAATTCCCTTTACCATATTACAAACCCAAATGCATATCTTTTGGAAAATCACGGAAATAAAATTGTAAATCTCAGTTGAGAAATACTTTATTGTCCAGAAGGAGTTATGCAGACTATTTTTTTCCCTGTTAAAGCATAGCAGTATATTATTTCTGTACAAATTTACTTTATGGACTTCTAATACATCATTTCAAGGGGATGGTTGAGCAGATTCTTAGAAAATAACTGATTTAGGGGATGCCTTCCAAATAATTCATGTGACTTCACCCTCATGATTACAGTTTTCAAGAAGGCAAGCAGGTAAGGTGAAAATCTTTAACCCTTTATGCAGCAACAACTGCTATATTGAAATAGCATCCCTTACATACTGCACCATTTTTTTCCTTATTCTCAAGATACGCCTCATTATTTTTACCAAATTGCTATCAGATTTCTTAAATGACAGAACAGGAAAACTTTTAAATGCTTAATGAATTCTGAATTATTAAAGTTAAAAGGGTACTTTGGTATATTTATTATCATGTTGCAGGAAATCATCATCACCAATGCCTGGATTAAGCTCTTATCTTTTTAAACGGCCTCTTCAGTGCTGAGGTAAACTCAAAGATGCATTGCTACAAACCTCCAGAAATGAGTATTTTGGTGTTGTTTTGTTTGGTTGGCTGGCTTTTTAAACTATTTTTTAATGTTATTAAGTTTAATTTCACTGTGCAGAAAATCCCCTTTGAGTAAAAGAATGAAAAGGTTGCATTTCAATGAAAGCTACAACATGTTCGTTCCCCCAAACATATGACTCCTTATTTAAATAACTTTATTTTAGAATAATTTTCTAGTCCCTGTAATCAAGTTATTCTTGCTGAAAGTGCAAGGATAAATAAGGATATTAAAATACACACTGACAAGGGGGAAAATTAACAAAATACTGATGTTAATTTTACTGGAAAAAAAAGGGAGACAATTCTTTAGCCAGTGGTCACCCCTGTAGCTCCATCAACTTAAATGCCATTCCATTTAATTATCCTTGTGAGCAAGACATGATACAAATTATTCAGTTCCTCAATTCCGCCTCATGGCTGCGTGACATATTTTGCTGACACCGTGCATTGCCAATCTTCTACAGTAAAAAAAAATTATCAACAAAAGTTCAGAGATCACATAATCTAGGGAAATGCACAGGATGGAATTCAGGGTGATTTATACGAGTTTGTGTGAACAGTAACTATGCACCTAATTTTTAAATAACACTTTTATAAACCCTCTAGCAAACAGCTAATTCTGATGCCTCTTTTGTGTTATCCTGCTGATTTCTAAACCTTGTGCTTCCATGGGAGCTTATCAGCTCCCTAGCCCTTGGCCTTCTGCAGTGCCCTCACCCATCTCCTGATGTGGCTGGGAAATCTGCTTTCATCACAGCTTGGACAGCCATGGGTGTGTTTATATCCAAGGGCATTAAATAAATAGTAAAGAGTGGTCAGCTGAGGGACATGGTTTAATTTAACATTTTTGCCTCCTCTGCACTACACACTCCAATTCAGTGCAGTGATAATTCCTTTAACCCTTTAACTGACAGTGTGGATAGGGCATACAAAGGGTTTAAGTGCAGAAAGATCAGAAGAACAGACAAGACAAGAGACTTGGCAGCTTCCTGAAGTCCTGGGAGATGTCTTCCCTTGGTTACAGGGATTCTGCCTTCTTTGTCAGCATCCCATTATGAAATGTGGGTTCGTGGCTGTGCAGCAGAGCCGGAGAGGCAGCTGTTCCATGGCACTGCTGTCCATCTCTCTGGGAGCAGAACATCAGCTCTTCAGGAGGAGGAGCAGGGCTCTGCCTCCTGTCTCTGGACCTCGAGGGCACTCCAGGGCATGGCAGGCACTGCCCTTGGCCTCAGACCAAACACTTGCCACGGTACACCGTAAGAAATAAGAAACATGCACCAATATTTGGGTTGTCTCACTATTTTTTTTTACTAGTATTGGCACAACCTATCTAGTTTCCCTCTCATTAACCAGTTGGATAAGAGCACAACGTGAAAGAGGAGAAATGCCTCAAAATGTAACTTTAAAATCACAATCTTCAAAGACATTCCAAGACAAGGTATTCTACTTGTGTTTTCCAGTTTGGTGAAAGGACTTTGATAAAAAGTCATCAGTCTTATTTTCACAAAAAGAAAAAAATATTTTCAAAAAGTCTGGAAAAATTCAATACCATATTTCCAAACTTATTTTTTAAAGAAGAATGAAAACTAGAGAAAAAAAAAAAAAATCATTCCTCCCTCTGAGTTAAGGCTAAATGTCTCTTATTTGCATCCTTATTTTTTCCCCCCGTAACGAGTACAGTGCTGGAATTATCTTTTAGCAGATACAGTAGGAAAAACAACATAATCTCCAGAGAAAAGTCCCCTGAGATTTAATAAATTTCAGATTTTCATTAGTTTTCTCTCAGCTGCTTTTATATCCACCAAGATTCTGAGGTGGGAAGCACAAAGTAACCACAAAGACAGCAGAGTTTCTCTATATGACATTCCATAAAGTTTCTTTTGTGGTGAAAAGAGCCAGGATTGAAGAAACAAGGGCTGCCTTTTTTCCCCACTGCCAACAACATATTTTTATGGAAGGTAAGGCATCTAAATAGAAGGCTGAAAGAATCCACCTCCTTGGCAGCTACAAATTCTTTGTGATGATAAAGATGAGGCATCAGAAAGTCTGCCTGGTAAATCATGCAGAGTTTCCAAATAAGCTCTCCCCTCCCATGGATTTTTTCTGCAGGAGATGATGATCAAGCCATATGTTACTATGACAGATTTGGTATTTCATAACTGAAACCCATATAGCTCCTACATTAATATTTCCTCAAAACAGGGCAATTTTTAATAAAACCCAAAACCTACTTTAATGTCTACATCCTACAAAAATCATGACTGAGGCACTGTCCCCAAAAGCAGCTCTATATTCAATTACTCTTGTAAATACATTCCCTTTTATTATTTTTAGGTTTTAAAAGACAACTAAATACTGCATTTAATAGTAAGCATGTGCCCTACTGAAGGGAACACAAACTATAATGATATGCCTAGCTTAAAAGCAAATCTAATCTACTTGCTTATTAAATTTAAATGTGTTTAAGGCTGATATGGTTTGAAAATGATATGTAAAATAACAGCTTCCATGGCTATAAATGTCAAGTCTAAAAATTATATGCAATATAACATACAAAATAAATGCTGCTTCATCTTTACATTTCAGTGTGATCAATTCATTAAATGAGGTATTACAAGCTATGAGAAAATTTTACAACTCCTGAGACATAATTCGTCACAGTGTATTACAATGCAGCAAGGAAATACTTTAGAGGTTTTGTCATCAATGGATTAAAATTCTTATTAGAAAGAAGGTGGGGGAAAGTAGTTTTCTGATGTACCATGACCAAAATTACTCATCACAGCATATATTAAACACCTACGTGATCCTTTTTCATGAGAAAGTGTCTGTATTAAATGTTTGGTTTTTTCTTCCCCTTGGAAATAAAAGCAAGGAAAAATAGGTGATATATTTTATGGGGCAAGATGTAAGGACACAAAGGACACAGAGCTTCCCTGTTGGTTTGCAACACCAAACCCAAATATTCTCTGTGGGTTTGTTTGGCTTTTCTTTCTTCTTCCTTTTTAACTGCGATAGGGGGATGGTCTTTCCCACCTGCTGTGTCTTCCAGAAATAACATGGCCACAGATTTTCAGGCACTTGTTAGAGAGGAGCCTAGAGCCATGATGTGCCAAGAAACACCATGGCTGTATTCCCCCAAGCCCCCACAAAATCCCTCCGAACATTTTATCTATACAGCAAACTCCATTGCCGAAAAAGCTGTAAAGCCTCCAGAACCATTCCGCACCTTGAATCTCCACAGCTCCCTATTCCAGAAAATACTCCCAAAAACTGACTGCAGCTCAGGGAACCTGCTCATTTGAGCCCTCTCAGTAACCAGGCGAGAGACATAACGAAGATCCCCCAGGAGGTGACTCAGACCACCCAAATTAAACCCTGACTATGAACTGCCTCCTGCAGACACATCTCTGTCTCCGCTGATGGCACAGGCAGTGGCAGGAGTCTGGTTTATGAACACGACCTGCTCTTGTCTCCAAACTTCAGCTTCCCAGCAGCTCTGTTTCCAAGAGAGAGACCACTAACAGCTTTGGCTGCACCACTGTTAACGACGAGCCCATCAAATTTATTTTCTTCCTCCAGTTAAGTTTGAGGAAGTTATAAAACAGTCAACATCTCAGATATCGCTAGAAAAATTCTGTTTTCATTGAGGTGAATGCCTGCTACAGGTAAATAAAAATATGCTATACATTGATGGCTCTTAATTTTTGCCCCCAAGATTTTGCATACAACTATTCAAAAGTCTTGACTGCAAAAGGATATTTTTAACATCTAAAATTTACTCAGACTTTGTTATTTATAATTAAATCCTGTTTCAAAATCCAACCTGATTAAGAACATTCAGGCTTAGGGCCTTTCAATAAGGCAACAAGACAACATCAATTTTCTCACACAAACATTTACAACAGCTAAAAGGATAAATGTTACTTCTTTTGTTATTTCTCTCTAAAATAAGAATAATATTCATAGTTTTGACTGAAATAATTTTATTTTTAAATACCATTACTATTTCCAAGATACATCTGCCTCTTGCCTTATCTTTCCCAATCTGCCGAATATTTAACACATTTGTCTTTTCCTGACATATAATTTGTTATTGTCATGTGTCAGAAAAACACACATCACCCCAGATGTTCTCAAGGTGCAAAAGAACCTGGTAATGGTTTTGCAGGCCAGTATCTAGCCATGAATTTGTGCTCTCACAAACCCATCCATATTACCAGGGGAATTATTAGGTGGCTGTATCTTTCCAGGCACTCAGAGCAAGATAACCCTAATCTAGTCTTATCACTTGCACACAAAAGCATTGGATCCAATAGGCTTCCATGTAATCCATCTCTGTCAACCGCATTAAGGAAATTACCTGTCAGAAATATCATGGCCAAGATTCTGTGATTAAATGCAAACTTAGAAAATGCTCAAGGGTATAGTAAAAAAAGCTGCATAAAATTGCTTTCAGTTTAGTTTTCCTTATGTTAACGTTGTATCCACAAGCATTTGAACAACATAAAGAATCAAGTAATTTATCAACCACACATTGCGTTGCCAAAGGAAACAAAATATATTTTAAAATTTGTCATAATTCCGTGAAGTCGACATTCATTATTAAGATGGTAAAACTTTAAAAAAATCTTCCAAGATCTTTGAAGAATCAAAAAGCACATCAGGTACTGTTTTGTTTGTTTTTTTTCTTTTTTTGTTCCCCAGGGAGGGAAATTGTTATTGCTGATGAAATATAGAAATGTCTAAACCCTCAGATTCACAATTTGAATACTTTTTTCCTTCAAAGTTTTCTTTTCTGCAAAATTTACCATTTAAGAACTACTGGTTACAGATTTTCATGGCTGACAGCACAGTCCTCAGGTCCAATCCACAATCAACAATCTCCATCAACAACTTTGGTCTTTTCCTTAGGCATCTTTCTAAAGAGGACAGAGCAATCATCCTGTATATAATGCACTCTTAACTGTGAATATCCTAGCTCTGTGTCAAAGAAGGGAACACAAAATAAAAAAAAAAAAGCAACTTGACCCACAATTCTACTGCTAAACAATTTTGAAGTATTCATTGAAGAATGCTCTATTCTAAAATTCTCAATGTACACTAAAGAAATCAAAGGAGGTGGAAAAATTACAGTATGAATATTTAGCAATGTTGATTAATATCCTCAGTACATGAGAGGCACTGACACACTGAAGAGAGTCTAACAAAGGGCCATTAATATGATTAAGGGACTGGCAGGTGCCTCTTGTGAGGGAAGGCTGAGAGACCTGGACTGGTTCAGCCTCAAGAAGAGCAGGTTCAGGGGGATGTCAGTGTACACAAATCCTTGAAGGCAGGCTGAGAAGATTGAGCCAGGGTGTTCCCAGTAGTGCTGTGACAGAAGCAGAGGCACTGAGCACAAACTGACAGCCAGGAGGTTCCCTCAGAACACCTGGAACTGCTCCTCTGGGAGGGTGGCGAGCCCTGGCAGTCACCTGGGGATGCTACAGCTACAGTCTCCACCTTGGAGACACCCAAAAGCCATCTGGGCACAGTCCTGGGCAGCCAGCTCTGGGTGTCCCTGCCCAGCAGTGGGGTGGGACCAGAGCACATCCAGAGCTCCCTTCTAACCACAACCACTCTATGATTCTATTTATTCTATTCTATTTCCCTTTTATATCCTACTTATCCAAGCCCCTCTGAAGGGCAGCCCTGTCTTGCTCTACTCGTGGTGCTTCCTCACTCCCACTCCACATTGCTATTGAAGTTCTGCCTCTGAGTCAAACCCTGAGGCACATGGCCACTAAGGAGCCACCATGTGAACTCTGAACCACCCATCACAGCCCTGTAAATCCAGCAGCCAGCTGATTTATCATCCATTTATCCATTCCAATTTGCACCAGTATGGCTGTAAGAATAATAGGGTAGAATGGGTTAAAACCTTGATATAATGAAAGAGTTGAACATTCCTCTTCCCTTCTCTTCACAAGACCAGATGTTATTTCCTTCGAGGAAGCTTCACCTGGGCTATGGTTGATCACAAAAGAAAAAAATTCACACCTTTAACCCAGTGAGAATGTTTGCCATGTTCCTATCTAATTCCTTTACTGGAATTCTAATTCCATTCAACTGGATGGAAGTTTCCAAGCACAAGGTCCTACCCCAATCAGCAAAACTAAGGTGGACAAACAAACTGAGAGCAAAATGAGAAAATGCTCAAATTCCAAGAACCTCTTCTTGTAAACCTGGAAATGCACTGCCACCTTCACATGACATTTCACTGAAAAATCCTTGATTCTGTCCTGCCACAAGTGATTCATCTAAATCCAGCCAGGTGTGGTTGAGAAAACAGTGAGTAGTAGGTTAAAGCCTGGCAGAGTTTGTTCATTAAGATTCCTACACTGAACCATATATGTGATGAGTATTTACAGTGAAGATGAAGATTTCTCTTTGATATGGTGCCTGCACACATATACAGATGTCTGTACTACCAGAATTTTGGAAGTACACAGTAAAAGCATTCATACATAGGAAGCTTCATTCAAGAAATGGAGATATACTGGATTATGGAAAGAGAGAGAAGTGATAGAGCAGCAGTCTCAGAAAACTAGCATTGACATGCTGATTATAACACAGCTATCTTCTGATCAAGATGAAAGGCTGAAATGCCACATATGCAATGGGGAGGGGGGGGGGCAGTGTATTCTGTCAACTTTTTTCACTTGAGGCATCATAAAGTATCAGATCTACAAGATGAGGGTTGGGGGTAAAAGTTACATCACTTCAATGAGAAGTATCACAACTACAAAGATTCCTTTCCATGACAGAAGAGAGAATAAATGGGACATACAAAATGGATGTCCCTTTTCTCATCTTTGTCCAAGGTCAGCCTGGTGTTGCACTGAAGATCTCCAACCAGCAGAAGAGTTGCAGTTCTCCTAAAGCAGGCAGACACTGGGAAAAGCCAGTTCGCAAGCAGAAGGATGCATCCCATCCTTTGTGAAGACAGGACTAAAAAGCCATCTAAAGGGCTTGAACCTCTGACCAGAAAAGGCAAGAAAGAAGATAATGCATTTTCTTGGCCACAAGACCTATTGTGGAATTTATACTTTCTTTTAATCTCAGTTAAAAAAAACTGGTAACAAGATTCAATGAGCGAATAGGATTTGGACAACCTCATTTGCATTTATACAATGGTGATTGAAGTAATGAAGCTGATTAAGTCAGGGAATCACTGTTGTCACACATTACAGCTCAGAATCCATCAGCAGAAGCCAAAATCACACATAAAATTATTTTGAACCTTGCACATTAATTATGAACCAGATGAAAGGAATAGTTGTAAAAAAATAAAAGTGGACCTATGCTCCATGTGGCACTTTTATTAGTTACTTTATCACCCTCCATATGTGCTGCCAAGGAAAATTATAATAGGCCACCACTAATAACTACAAAAGAAGACGATGAATTATTATTGATATTCTTATTAACCATGCTAGTAAACTCAACATAACTGGGTCATGATCATAGAGAAGCTCTGTGCTCAAAAAGGATACTGTACAGGACAGAAGCAACACAAATACAGCACTACTTTGAAAGCAGGAACAAAGTACAGTAAGTACAGCTGCAAATTCAACCTCAAAAGCACATATTGACTAATGGAGATTATACCCAAATTGAGCTGGATAAGAATTGTTTCCTAGCAGGCCAGTGTGTAAAGCAAGATCTTTTCTTGGAATAACTCTCAGATTAATAGATTCAATATTGTTTCCCCTTTACTGGGGAGTGAATTCCATTAAACACCCTGCATTACTTCAGCAGCAGAACATATATTTGCAAATGAATGCAAAGACTCTGGATGAGGAACAATACATGTTCTGGTCTACCACCATCTATGAGCATAATTTTATTTTAATTATCATATTTATTTCTTCTTTACCCTGTTTGCTGTCAGGGACTGGAGCTGGTGTTCTGGAATCATCTCACCACAAGTGGGATTTATGAACCCTCACAATGCACAGAGCACACGAGGCAGGCTGTGCTGAACCTTCAGGGAGCAGAGTCCTACAAGGAGATTAATAACCCAGTACAGTGACAGTGACTATTGCCACCACCCATCATCATCACCACCTGTTATCAGCCACTTCATGGAAAGAAAAACGTGTCAGAATCTGAGTGACTTAAGAAATGTAATAAAATGAAACAACTGAGCAGCAGAGGTACAATTTCCAGGAGTTCCTGATTCCCAGATGTGCACACTCAGTCACTCCTGAGACAGCATTGCCTCTCTGAGCCACATTACTGCATCAGAGGGGCTAGGGGACAAGATGGGAGTTAGGAGGGACAAAGGGAAAAAGAAGGAGAAGGGAAAAGGGAAAAGAAAAACAAGGGAAAAGGGGGGAAAAGGGGAAAAAAAGGGAAAAGGAGGGGGA